>JARSSU010039166.1:0-25181 GCA_029619165.1 Eurosta solidaginis
CGTTGTAAGATTGTATGAAGCACGCTTGTGGTGGGTGTGGTGCTGGTGTGGTTGTTAATGCTCCATGAATTCTAAATTATGACAGTATAAATGCTGTAGACACACCATTAAAACTGCTAAACATTACATAATTTAAATATTAAACTTGAGATACAAAAAAAAAAGTATTGATATCTATTGAATTAATGTAAATGAAAATAAATAATATATATAGTGATTAAATAAATTGGAATAAATGATAACTGAAATAATAGGAAATATAATTAAATAAATTTAACTAAAAGAATATGATAAAGGTAAAGATATGCATAAATAAATAGAATGAAGAACAAAATAATATTTAATAAAGCATAAAGTAAAAGTCAAATTTTAATCGAGAATAAATAATAAATTAAAGTTTAAACTTCTTTTAAACCAAATAAATAAAAATTAAAATAGCATATATTTATTTTTAAAATTAATAAATAAATAAATAAAAAATTAAAATAAAATCAAATAAAACAAAATATAGTAGTAAATATAAATAAATAAAAAATAAATAAAATAATATTAAATAAATGATGAAGTAAATTGAAAATAAAGGTAAATGTTTTTACTATAATTCAATTAAAAAAAAATTGTAGATTGTAACTTTTAAACAAGCAAAATATGAGAATATATCATTTCAAATTGTAATAAATCAAATATGAAACTAAAATTAAATAAAAATAAAATAAAAGAATATGTTGTGTTTTAAAATAATAAATAAAGTAAATTAAAAATAAGTCAAATAAAATAAAATGTTAAATTAAGAGAAATATAAAAATTAAGAAAAAATAATGATAAATAAGATAATAAAAATGAAAAATTTATAAAAAAATAAAATAAATTGTATATAAATATGAATAATAAAGTAAAAAAAAGTGTAGAAATCAAATAATGATAAAGTGAAATTTAATAAATGATATAAAAAAAAATGAAATAAAAAAATAAAATTAAATTAAATAAAAATAGTTTAATATCATAAATAAAATAAAAGAAAAATTAAGATAAATTTAAAAATAAATAAAATAAAATAAAAATTGAAATTAAAAAAAAATAAATAAAATAATGTTAAGTAAAATATAAAATAAATGTGAAATATAAAAGAAAATAAATAAAATAAATGTTAAGATTAAAATATATAAAAAAATATAGTAAAATATAAAGCAAAATAAATTTAGAATAAATTAAAGTAAAATAGTTAAATAAGTGAAAGTAGATGAAAAAATAAAATTAAAAGTAAATGTTAAAAAAATAAAATAAAAAACATAAATAATAATTTAATATAGCATAAAATAAATACAACAAAATAAATAGGAAAATGAAGGGATAGTGGGAAGGATTAAGAAAGCAACGCAAAGAGGAAGAGAGAGATGAAGGGAATGGAAAATGAATGAAAGTACAGAAAAAGTAAAGAAAAAGGAAAAGAAAAGGAAGACCGATAATGTAAAGCGGGGAAAAGGACAGGAAAAGGCAAAGGTACATGCCGTCTGTAGAGTTGAATTTCAACCACGGGTGTGAGCTCTAGTTTAATGCTATTCCCCGGTATAACTTCAAATCTCGACATAGAATAAGTAAATACTTGTTCATAGTTTTTAATCGGTTGCGGGTTGCAGGTCATATTTTCCCCTGAGAAGAAGGCAGTTGAACTATCCAAAAATAGTATTTTATTTTATGGGCGGGGGTAATAGGTGTGCGACCTCATATAGCAGCCATATAGCGTAAGTGTCCTGCTATATGGGGCAGGAAAACATTGGACCATGACAATGGCAATGATGTAAAGCGGAGTGGTTTGGGATGGTGTTTCAATGAGTGAAAAGTTCTTTCGAAAAAAAAATTCTGCATGGACCTTACGCGTTGGCTGAGATGGCGAGTCGAGGAGATGTAATGAAGAGCTGTACGAGCTATACGCAGACATCACATAGTCCAGCGAAAAAAACGCAGCGCATGCGCTGGCTAGGCCTGCATGTTATACTGATATGAAATATGAATGTCCGGCCAAGAAAGTGTTTCTATCGGAACCGCCTATGGGAGCAGAGTATAGAGGGGCGGCCCCAATCCGTTGGATTGCAGGACCAGGTGGAAAAACGATTTAAACTCCCTTGGTTGTGACCAATTGGCGCCGGTTGTTAGACGGCCGTCCGTAACCGTTTAGACGGTTAAGCGTCATATGAGAAGTAAGTGAAGTAAGTTTCAATAGGTCGACCTTACTGCGTGGTTGTGGTTTACTGAATTTCATAAACACCTAAGATGGGGGGGTGGGGGGGGGGGGGGCTATGTAACGCTGCAAGTTAATCAGGATAGAAAGGATGGGGGTGTGACTAGATAGTCGCAACATGGTCAAATTATTTACGATATGGTCGGCGGTCACCTCAATAGAACTTACTGTCTGCCAACGCTGACCGCAAAGAACTTGATTAACGTCGCCCCGGGAAGAGCAAACTCCACAGAAATTTAGAAGAGTTTGTAGAAGAAAATTTTTCTTTAAAAGCGGGGGTGTGGGGGTACGCCGCCTGGATATTTTTTGCTAGTGTTTGGCAAGCACTCGAGGTGTATATTTTCAAACTCATCTGCTTGCAGATGCCATTTCGGATTCGGCATAAGACAACTGTGTAGGTCCTTTCCCGCCATTTGCGACCCCAAATTAAAATCTAAGCACGACGCAATCTGAGATAATCTCGGCTTATTGACAATCTTTTCGCGGAAGTTATGGCTTCTTACGAGCATTTATTAATTTTTACGTTATGAAACACATCGGTGAGTAAAAAAAGTCCCAAGTTGATATGATGCGCATGTGAGATGCAATGACGATTAAACAAATAAAAAAAAAAACCCCAACCAGATTACAGGGCCGGTATTTCCGTTTTACGACATCAGTGAACCTGAAAATAACAATTTCACTGTCAAATAACCAAATCGTATGATATTTCAAAAACTCCACACCCCCCCGAGACCCCCCCACCACATCTGCACCGTTCAGAACGTCGTGATTTGAAAAATGAGTTTCAGTCACGGATCGTATAACGTAATACCTCCTCTCCGGACCCGTGACTGTACGGCAGTTTGTCAAAGTATAAAATCAGTGATACTGTGCATTCACGCACTGGAAAAATTATGCGTTAAACACACTTTAAATCGTGGAGCATATAGAAAAAAGTTGATGTTGGCCAAACGGTATGGACGAAAAATCTAGTTATAAGTCACAATATATACATTAATACAGCTTTATGGTGTACTAAGAAGTTTTCGAGTCAGATCTGGGCATTCAGGTGAGACAGAAAGTATAATAAGCGTGTGAAGTCAGAAAATTTTTTCAAAATATAATCATAAATAAAACCTAGAAACTCCTCTATTCCAAGTGTGTACAAAAAAAGTATTTATTCAAACACACAATAAAATACTATTTACTTGTCATAAGTATATCTAACGGTTCTGATCTGGACTCTTTCGCCGGATGGTGCGCAGACAGACAATAATTTATATTTAAATTCAACAAATGCTGTGTTGTGTCGGGTCTATTCAAACAGACAACTGCCACATACTTTATATCTACAAACTAAAATACTAAATCTCTCTAATCGTTGTCAAGAGAGTAAAGACTGAGTGTAATTGTTGTAACTCCCGGAACCTCTCTTTTCTAGTACATGACTTCGCGTGTATCAAACAATTTGTTGCAATGGTTGGGTTCAGTAGCGCTAACACCTACAGTGACTTTAAGGACCTATGTACGTTGAAGGCACTATATATAGCGTTGCGTCAGAAGTCGTCTTGAATATGCTCAATAATATGAGAATCCTTTTTATGAATATAACTCCTATAAAATTGAGAGATGTTCTAAAATTTTTTTACAAAATTACTTTACGTATGCTCATTGCGCTAGTTACGGGCTCTCACTCATCATATACAGCAGGTGCATAATTGCTGGGATTCAGGCTTTGCATGACAGAACAACTTGAATCATCAGCTCATGCTTGCTCTAATGCAATAAACATTATAGCACGAATTGCTCTGATTTATGTATTGTTCATTCATATATTCCAATGCGTGATCTTCGACATAATCGATTATTTATCTCGAAATAACTAATAGCGAATTGATGCTATGAATGAACCTATATACTAGAACTATACAGGGTATAGCAAATCGTTCAGTAGTGGTTCATAATGTTAATAACAGCTTCTATAAGTTTAAGCTTGAATTTTTTCTATTTTCTACCTAGTCTGTAACAATGCATGTAGTTAGCGACATGTGTATGTATTATGTGAAGTAGACGATTGTGGTCAGCGCATTTGTATCATGACATAACAACACACAATAGGTATGTGCTCAATTAAGTGAATCCAATTCAAGGGGTTCCCAGCGCAATACATGGCTTCTGCAACCCAATTGTCAACCTCACTACCGTGGCGAAGTCTGTTTCATTGACAGCCGAGGCTCTGGCGACCTCGTGGTGGGAGCGACGGATGGCCTAGAAGGTTAATGTGGTCATATAATCGGTTCCCGAGATGTAGTCGGACTAGTAACTTATATAGTGAAAGCTTGTGTACCGGAACGTACCGGATCTTATCATATGTGCGGCAAAGGACCATCAACATCGGGCCCAAAGCCTTTCGTTGAGTGCCTTATCGGTAATATATAACAACAACACCAAAGCATGTACTTTTAGACTGAATGAAATAAATAAGTAAATAAAATGCGCGCACAAAGAATGATAGTAATGTCAGATTGATATTATTGACTGGTGATGCCTCTTAGCACATTTTTTTTGAAGAGTTGACGACATCGCACAGTTTCACATCATTGCAAACAGCGCGTAAAATAAAAATTAAAATATTTTTTTCTTGTTATCGATGTATTTTGAATTCAGTTTTAAAACTGCATAAATACAATTTTTCAAAAAAAGTGACTTAACACATTCACATAAGCTAACGATATGTATGTATAACAAAAATTGTAAAACTATAACAATTGTAAACATACATAAGAGTTTTCCAAAATATTATAAGTGAAAAATGAGAAAAAACATCACAAATATTCAGAGAGCACGTTCTCTTTGCGGAGGTAATTATACTTTGCGCGACCTTCTCACAAAATTAAGCAAGCCTGCCGTAGGCTTCCAACAAAGGTTATAGTGAAGTGTGCCAGTTTGAACTAAGTCAATAACCCGTACTATTCTTACTGGGTATACGGAGAGACTGGTTTCATTTCACCTGATATTCCTATAGTTATAACTTATTTACATTGTGACAAGTATTAGCATCACTAAGCTGCTACTAAATAAATGCACAACAACAATAAAGCAGACATTCTTATGTAGAAGGCGACGATTTTTGATTAAAACACGCTATTAGTTGTGAAGCATATTGTGAGTACCTCCCAAATCTAATAAGACCAATTTGCAATACTGAATATTGGAGTGATTTATTCAACAGTTTTAGCGATTCGAACGGTAGTAGAAGGTTTAAATAACCGAAATTTCCCCAAAATACTTTTATAATATATTACACTAGCCTATGCCCGTGGGTTTACACCACGTTTCTATAAAAATATGGAAAGTAGATCAAAACAAATTTTAAAACTGCTTTTATGGTCATGTTTTTGGAAATGTAGATATTGCTGGAAACCATAGGATAAACGATATTTTTTGTAATATTATTGTAGTATAAATAAACAGGTTTTGCGATGAACAAGCTCTGGCTACGTATGGCCATGGGTTGAAACATGAGTTGCGATAGTGAATAGGAAATTGGAGGCGATTAAATGAAAGGCATATCTCTTGATATCAATGGAATCCTTGGTATTAAAGTTTGTGGTTTTTGAAATTTCCCGATAAAATTATTTCCTTCCATGGCCGTATGTAAAGTTTTGTGATGACAAGCCTTATCCCACTACATAACTGCGGAAGATCCAAACTACAAATCTATTATGGACCCTTTTTAAGGATATGGAGGAATTCCTGACGGCTCCAAGAGTCGAGAAACTCAATTGGATAGTGCACAGCTTGGGATTCTTCCATGACTGTGTCAATAGATTCATAAGTTGTCTCGGTCCCTGGTAGTTTTTCTTGGACTTTTACATTAATGATATTACATCCTCTTGCCCTTTCTCGAAGCCATTTAAAGTTTGTAATTAAAGCACCAGGTGCAGCCATTAGTTCGCAAAAATTTGCAGGAATAGAAATAAAATCTGGTGATAAAAATAAGAATTTTCCCATTGCCGATATCAAGAAGTTGCTTGGCAAAAGCTTCTGCTGAACTGTCTCCGCCCGAATGAGCTCTTATATTTGTGCGCACTCACTTCATATGCGGGTTTTACTTTCGGGATAACTTTGCAGAATTTGTCGGCAATCTCCAGCAAGCAAGAAGAAAGCACCACCCATGGGACGACCCCTCAAGCCTTAAAGGGTGCAGTCTAAAGCTTCCAGCGACTGTTTGTGAGCCATGGTGAACTCATCCCACACGATAAGCTTGCATGTCTTTAGAACCTCACTTCACACCTGACTTCTTGCTTATTTTGCACATCGGTGTATCAGATGTCAGAGACAGTGGTAATTTATGCGGAATGAGCTGTACATCCACCACACAAAAGGCTATTCACGATTCCTGAGGAAGCAGCAGCTACAGCACTTGTCTCCCTGCTCTTACATCAGGTAATATCAAATTAAGCAGGCATTTTTTTCCTGTTCCTCCAGACGCATCCACAAATGCCAACCCTAAAGATTACAAACCTCAAAATATTAATAAACATCTTAAAGGAATAAAAGCGAAACCCAACTCTGCAGTCAAACTTTAGGTGTTAAAATAACATAGTTGTTTACGACAGCCATAGTTTTGAAAAATCCCATTTGTAGGGAAGGTGCCACACCTCTTTTTCCCCAATACCAATTGGTAGTGTTATATAGCTCCTTAGCAAATTTCATTATTTCAGAGATATGCAGTATGAAATACTCCACTTTTATGGGAGGTGCGACGCCCACATTTCTTGCTGGTGCATTGTCCTCAGATAACTTTTTACATAATCAATGTTCCAGCATGAATACTTCTAAAGTTATGCAGTATCAAAGCTTTCATTTGTAACGTACAACGTGCCTTATATGTATCGAAATTATTTTTATTGTTGTTGTAGCGATAAGGACACTCCCCGAATGCATTGAGGAGTGTTATCGATGTTGATGGTCCTTTGCCGGATGCAGATCTGGTACGTTCCGGTAACAAGCACCATTAAGGTACTATTCCGACCATCTCGGGAACGATTTTGTATGACCACATGAAACCTTCTAGGCCATCTTGCCCTCCCACCCCCTAGATCCATAAGGAACTTGGGGTCGCAAGCGCATCGGCTGTTAAGAACCAGGATTCACCAAGGATAGGTGAGTTCGACAATTGGGTTGGAGAAGCTATATATTCCGCTGACAACCCCTTGAATCAATTTGGTATTTTAGTCGCCGCTTACGGCAGGCATACCTGCCGCGGGTATATTCCAAGCCCCCTAACCCGCTGGGTTTCAAATTCAGTTGTGATCGTTCGCTGCGTTGAGGACGCAAACCGATCTATACATACATACATACATTATTATTATTATAAAAGTTACAATGACTGACATAATAATATTTTGACATACTTATATTAAAACTCAACAGATGTATATACATACATATATACATGGCGTACTCATGCATAGTACGACAATTACAACTTTTTGGATCATAATATCTCGTACTAAAAAAATCATTAATACGTTTTTTATAGACTGTTTTACTATCTAAAATTTTTTTCCGGCTAGTTTTATGAAAAAACTTACCGTTTTGCTGAAAATCACTAAAAACTCTTTTTATTGACAGTTGACCTTGAAGAGTTTCTAAATTTTATTTATAATTATATTTTGATCAATTTTATTGATTTTTAACTTCTTGGAACTTTCTATATCACTACTCTTATTTTTGGTATAATTTGACCGGACCTTATTTTTATAGAGCCCTGTTTTAAGCTATTAGCAAGTCAGTAGGTTTTCATATATGCGGCTTAACAATTCTAAGCTTTTCATTAAAAAGGATTAAAATTAGCTTTTATTATAAAAACGTTGGATCTCCTTGATATTAATCCAAATTAAGATTAGATTAACTATGAACTCAGTGTTAGTTTCTAAAGTTATACTTCTTAACTTAATTTATGAAAACAAGTAAGGAAGACTAAGTTCGGGTGTAACCGAACATTACATACTTAGCTGCCAAATTACAGCTTGCAAAACTTTTAAATTACCTTCTTTTAAAAGTGGGCGGTGCCACGCCCATTTTCCAAAATTTTACTAATTCTCTATTCTGCGTCATAAGGTCAACCCACCTACCAAGTTTCATCGCTTTATCCGTCTTTGGTAATGAATTATCTCACTATTTCGGTTTTTCGAAATTTTCGATATCAAAAAAGTGGGCGTCGTTATAGTCCGATTTCGATAATTTTAAATAGCGATCTGAGATGAGTGCCCAGGAACTTACATACCAAATTTCATTAAGATATCACAAAATTTACTCAAGTTATTGTGTTTACGGTTAGACGAACGGACGGACGGACATGGCTAAATGAATTTCTTTTTTCGCCCAGATCATTTTTATATATAGAAGTTTATATCTATCTCGATTAGTTTATGCCGTTACGGGGCACCGTTATGCGAACAAAATTAATCTATGAGCTCTGCTCCGCTGAGTATAAAAAGGACCAAACCTTAAATAGATGGACCAAATTTTTGTATTCTTTAATTGGTTTACAAACAATTCGGCAATTCACACATGTGTCGAATTCGTTATAAAATCTTTAGTTTCAGGTTGTGGTTAAGTACAATGGCACACACACTTTCTTTTTAATGAAAAGCGTTATAGATATACTAGCAGACCCGGCAGACGTTGTTTTGCCCTAAATTTGGCCTATCTGCACACATTTTAATAAGCTTTTTCCGTCTAACTCTTCCCTACCCTTCTACACTTTTTCCTAATCTTTTTATTCACTCCTCCCTCTTTTTCACTTCATCTCAATCTTCGTCTCATTCTACCTCTTTCTCAGTCACCTTCTATCTTTTCTCTTCTCTCAAGTTTTTCTCCTTCTTTTTCATCTCTTATTGCCAGTCCCAGAGGGTGGTATGTATTTTGTTCCAGTCCCATTCCTAATCCCAGTCCCAGTCCGTCTCTGGTATACTTCCCCGAAAAAACCATCGTAAATACTAATATAGGCAAATTTATATACGAAATTTCAGGCAAATCGGATAGGACGTATGTAAATAGGTATGTGGATATTATTAATTCTTGTCGTTATTTCGGCTTCGCATGCATATTTATCAGTTTTGCCAGGTTGATGCGACTAAATCGAATATCACAATGCACTTTAGAGCTCTCAGCAACAGCTTTCATTTTATATCCCTAATACACACACATTCTATGGGTATCCGGGTCCATGTTTTGGTCTATATCTCGAGACCCTAGTCACTCAGCGGTGTAAAACTTACTCTGTATTATAGCACACATCAACAGCTTCAATTTGATACCCATAATGTGAAAACACATTCTAGGTGTATCCGGGCCCACGTTTTGGCCTACATCTCGAGGCCCTAGCCTCCCAGTTGTATGAAAATTATACTGTACTATAGCACTCACCAAAAGATTTCATTTGATATCCATATTGTATAAACACATTCTAGTGGTACCGGGTCCACGTTTTGGGCTATATATCGAGACTCTAGCCTCCCAGTTGTATGAAAATTATCCTGTACTATAGCACTCACCAAAAGATTTCATTTGATATCCATATTGTATAAACACATTCTAGGGGTACCCGGGTCCACGTTTTGGGCTATATCTCGAGACCCTAGCCTCCCAGTTGTATGAAGATTATCCTATACTATAGCAGTCATCAACAGTTTTCATTTGATATCTATATTGTATAAACACATTCTAGGGGTACCAGGGTCCACGTTTTGGGCTATATCTCGAGACCCTAGCCTCCCAGTTGTACGAAAATTATCTTGTACTATAGCACTCATCAACAGTTTTCTTTTGATATCCATATTGTATAAACACATTCTAGAGGTACCCGGGTCCACGTTTTGGGCTATATATCGAGAACCTAGCCTCCCAGTTGTATGAAAATTATCCTGTACTATAGCACTTATCAACAGCTTTCATTTGACATCCATATTGTATAAACACATTCTAGGGGTATCCGGGTCCACGTTTTGGCCTATATCTCGAGACCCTAGCCTCCCAGTTGTATGAAAATTATCCTGTACTGTAGCACTCACCAAAAGATTTCATTTGATATCCATATTGTATATACACATTCTAGGGGTACCCGGGTCCACGTTTTGGGCTATATCTCGAAACCCTAGCCTCCCAGTTGTATGAAAATTATCCTGTACTATAGCACTCACCAAAAGATTTCATTTGATATCCATATTGTATAAACACATTCTAGGGGTACCCGGGTCCACGTTTTGGGCTATATCTCGAGACCCTAGCCTCCCAGTTGTATGTAAATTATCCTGTACTATAGCACTTATCAACAGCTTTCATTTGACATCCATATTGTATAAACACATTCTAGGGGTATCCGGGTCCACGTTTTGGCCTATATCTCGAGACCCTAGCCTCCCAGTTGTTTGAAAATTATCCTGTACTGTAGCACTCACCAAAAGATTTCATTTGATATCCATATTGTATAAACACATTCTAGGGGTACCCGGGTCCACGTTTGGGCTTTATCTCGAGACCCTAGCCTCCCAGTTGTATGAAAATTATCCTGTACTATAGCACTCACCAAAAGATTTCATTTGATATCCATATTGTATAAACACATTCTAGGGGTATCCGGGTCCACGTTTTGGCCTATATATCGAGACCCTAGTCACCCTAGATATGTTTTAACGAAAAATCTTAGAGGAAAACCCATGCAGCATTATTTAAATAAAAATTACATTTTTAAACTGAATTTTTACTTGGTGGAATGAGTGGATAAAGGCATTGTCTTAAGCTAGTATAAAGTATGAATGTTGGAGATTTCGAGTTCAAAAACTCAGTTCCCTAAAAGCTAGCTGATGAAGAAGTGAAATTCAGAAACATGTCCTAGTAACCATCGCCGTTTGTAAACTTTGTAATTTTTCTCTAATTTCAATAATTTGTTTTAGAGCAAACGCTATATTTCAAAACTCACATTATTGAATCCAGCAACAGTCCTCAGATTAACCATTGAAAAATCTTAAAAGTTTCAACTTTATAGTAATGTAATTTTTAATAAAATTCAGCTAGGTACGAGAAATTAGTTAACAATGTTATTACTAAAGTTTCTGGAATTCTGCTCTCCAACGGAAATAATTTGGCCCAAAGCGTTTATATAAGATCTACCTTGCGTGGCTTAAACAAATGCCCTTTTTTTGGTGTTTGTATGTGCATATGTATAACACGGTAATGTTTGTGCACTAGGAGATTTAATCTATCTATAGATATAAAGAAGGATGTACATATGTTTGTGTGCAGCTTATGGACTCCGAAACCACTTCACCGATTTTATTCGAACTTATAGGATAGCTTCACAGCAACACGGAGAGTATTCGTCTGAAGCTTATTTCCGGGAAGTGGACTGGGCACCGATCTTTCCAAACAAATTCTATTCACGGTTCGATTTGCCTGAAGTTTAGTATATAGGTAGCCCTTTTTATCATAAGCCACTGATAACTGATTTTCCGATTCAAGCCCGAGTTAAAGTTGACATAATCATAATGCCATAGTCATAACCATATTTTTACTTATCCATATCAAATTGGCATCAGTTATTGGTGCCTTAACCTAAAAATCGTGAAAACTTCATAAAAATGAAGAGAACGCAAAAAAATTGCAAACATATACCACAAAAAATAAGTCTCTTAGTTAAAACGTAACCGAAACAATAAATAAAATCTACAAAAAGTTAATAAATTCTCCAACTTAAATATTTTTAGGTTTTGGATATGGCGACAAACCAAAAACCAATTGGTTGGTTATGATATGATTATGGCTTTAGCGTTATGGTATGGCACCATTAATTGATTTCATTGATTTCCATAGCTTGGTTCGATCAGCTGTTTATCTAGTTATGGTTATGTCACCATTAACTGGCCCTTCTCATTACCGGTTGACTTTTTCTCAGTCCTTTTGTTATTTTATTGTAATTAATTATTTGCATGCAATTGAAAACTATTTTTTAATCATGACAAAGAAATATAACTTCTCATTTTTTATAAATAACAGCCCTACCATATATATATGTTATTAATGAGCCTTATTTATTAGCACCTGAGGATAAGCATTCTACTGTTTAACATCGGAATTTCGATCAGATAACAACAAATAAAATAAAATAAAGTTTAATAAAATAAAATACAATTTAATTAAATGGATTTTTATTGGACGAGTTATTCGTTTGTTGTTGGAAAGTTTGTTATCAATATGCTATCGGATTGTTACCAATTTCTTATCGATGCGTTATCGAAAAGTCGATTAATAACCAAACAATTTTCGATATAAAGTAAAAACGATATAAATTTGTTTTAGGAAACTTCTAGAATTATTATCGGAGTGCTATGAATTTGTAATCGATTTCTTATCGGAGTGTTACCAGATCGTTATCGCCATGTTATCGATTTGTTAGCGACAAATCATCGGCTTGTTATGATGTAGATACCTTTAATACATTAGCATAAAATCGATGACAAATGTTTAATCCTTCTATGTAATGCAAGCCGATAAGAAACCAATAAGAAGCATGTGGCTCGGGAATAACAAGCTGATTACAAACAGATACGTCAACGGTAATTATTCGTTATCGATAATAAGCAGATTATAAAACCATATGGGTTTTTACGAATAAGGAGCCGACGAAGCTCTCCTCAAAAAGCCTGGAACTATTTGTTACCTTTGTTGTGGGTTAACTTCAACCCCTGGGCGAGCTCTGGTTAACTCAAAAAAATTACCTTTCAGACGTACACAAGTATGTTTACACATCGAATTTTAGGAGTACGTGGTGCTCACGACTTTTTTATACCCGCTGTACTTGTACGGCCACCGTGGTGTGATGGTAGCGTGCTCCGCCTATTACACCGTATGCCCTGGGTTCAACTCCCGGGCAAAGCAACATCAAAATTTTAGAAATAAGATTTTTCAATTAGAAGAAAATTTTCTAAGCGGGGTCGCCCCTCGGCAGTGTCTGGCAAGCGCTCCGATTGTATTTCTGCCATGAAAAGCTCTCAGTGAAAACTCATCTGCCTTGCAGATGCCGTTCGGAGTCGGCTTAAAACATGTAGGTCCCGTCCGGCCAATTTGTAGGGAAAAATCAAGAGGAGCACGACGCAAATTGGAAGAGAAGCTCGGCCTTAGATCTCTTCGGAGGTTATCGCGCCTTACATTTATTTTTTTTTATTTTTATTATAACTTTGATTGGATAACGGTTGGTTGTACAGGTATAAAGGAATCGAAATCATCAGTATCGAAAAACAATTTGATTGAGCCATGTCCGTTCGTCTGTCCGTTAACACTATAACTTGAGTAAATATAGAGATATCTTCATCAAATTTGGTACACGACCTTATGTAGACCCAGAATAGAGTGGTATTTGCAAACGAGCGAAATCGGATGATAACCACGCCCACTCTTTATATATGAAACGTTTTGTAAAACACAAAACAGCTGATTATTTAGTAAATAATAACCTAGAATGTTGAAATTTGACGCGTGGACTGATATCGAGACTCTTGAAGAAAATTTGAAAAAAAAATTTTAAATGGGCGTGGCACCGCCCACTTGTGATAAAATCAATTTTACAAATATTAATCATAAATCAAAAATCGTTAAACGTATCGTAACAAAATTCGGCAGAGAGGTTGCCCCTACTACAAGGAATGCTTTAAAGAAAAATTAACGAAATCGGTTAAGGACCACGCCCACTTTTATATAAAAGATTTTTAAAAGGGTCGTGGACGAATAAAATAAGCTATATCTTTGCAAAAAAGAGCTTTATATCAATGGTATCTTATTCCCAAGTGGATTTATGGCAATAAATAGCAAAAGCTTCAAATTTAAAAAAATTGGCGTGGCACCGCGCCCTTTATGACTAAGCAATTTTCTTCTATGTTTCGGGAGCCATAACTCGAAGAAAAATTAGTTCAGAATAGAATCATATGTATATGTATTATTGCGCAGCCTTGTAATACTATTAAGCACACAAAACAAACAACAACAGCATTTCACTCGAACTTAGACTTCCGTGCTTGTTGTTTTAGTATTTTCTTTTTAGGTTATATTTAAAGTTAAATTTAAAGTTTTTGTAAAAGTTGAATGTGAAGACTGTCGTCTGGATGGCTAAAATATGTTCTTTTTCCATTTGACTATTTAAATGGAGTCAATTTGAACGAAGTAGATATAAGTAAAAAAATAGTGTGTCAGGAAAAATTTTGGTTTATTGGATATTAGCTTGCATTTAGCTTCTTTTCCTACTGGGGTATTTCTAGCTTAAAGTTCTATACCTTCACGGGATGTTTTTTTTAACAGAAAATCAACAACCAGCACAATAAACATATCTCTGCTTAACGCCATCTGTTTTGTCTGTGAACTACATCATTTACGTGATAATGAGAAAGTATGTGTTATATACCAACAACAAAAGCAAATATATGCATATGGCATCGCTGTTGACGTCAAGCATTTTCGCGTTATTCTATGGCTTCTTTCGAAATTTTGGTGATATGTCAAGGGTTCCCCTGCAAATTAAAGTACAGCTAGTCTGGGATGCGTCGGCGTCTGAGATAAGAAATGATTACGGGATTTTAATTTAAATCTTGGCTGCCAGATCTCTGCACAGGAATGACACCTTACCATCATGGCCGAGCTACAATGAACGGTTTTAAGCCCCGTCACATAAGCAGTTTTTCATAGAGATGCGTTTAACGCAATCTTATGAATGATGAGTGGATTGCAAGTATTTTAATGGAGAACGGCAGATCGAGCGACACTGGCACCATCTGACATGAAAAAGTAGCCAACTTCCAACTTTTGTTTTTATTTCAAGCAAAACATAAGAAGAAGAATTCGACATTTGCTTTGCCTAAGGGTGCTTTCACACTTTGCTAATGAAACTATTTTTGTTGTTGTTGTATCGATAAGGACACTCGACGATGGGCTTGGGAGTGTTATCATTGTTGAAGGTCCTTTATTGGATGCCGATCCGATATGTTCCGGTAACAAGCACCATTAAGGTACTAGCCCGACCATCTCGGGAACGATTACTACTTACTACTTAATTGGCGCTTAACCGTCCAAACGGTTATGGCCGTCCAACAAGGCGCGCCAGTCGCTCCTTCGCTCCGCCAACCGGCGCCAATTGGTCACACCAAGGGAGTTTAAATCGTTTTCCCCCTTGTCCTTCCAACGGAGTGGGAGCCGCCCTCTACCTCTGCTTCCATAGGCGGGCTCCGATAGAAACACTTTCTTGGCCGGAACATCATCTTTCATTCGCATAACATGGCCTAGCCAGCGCAGCCGCTACGTTTTAATTCGATGTAATATGTTGATGTCTGCGTATAGCTCGTAGAGCTCATCATTAAATCTTCTTCGGTACTCGCCATCGCCAAAGCGTAGAGGTCCATAAAGCTTTCGAAGAACTTTTCTCTCGAACACTCCCAAAGCCGCTTCATCTGCTGTTGTCATGGTCCATGCTTCTGCCCCATATAGCAGGACGGGTACGATAAGTGACTTGTAGAGTATGATTTTCGTTCGCCGAGAGAGGACTTTACTTTTCAATTGCCTACCTAGTCCACAGTAGCATTTATTGGCAAGATTTATTCTTCGCTGGATTTCAGTGTTGATGCTGGTTCCCAAATAAACGAAGTCTTTTACTATTTCGAAATTATGGCTGCCAACAGTAGCGTGGTTGCCAAGGCGCGTATTGCTCGATGACAGCAGGTACTTCGTTTTGTCCTCATTCACCATCAAACCTATCTTTACCACTTCTTTTTCCAGTTTGGAGTAAGCAGAACTAACAGCGCGGGTGTTTAGGCCGATGATATCAATGTCATCAGTATATGCCTGTAATTGCACGCTTTTATAGTATATTGTTCCAGTGCGGTTAAGTTCTGCAGCAAGTATAATTTGCTCCAGCATCAAATTAAAGAAATCGCACTATAGGGGGTCACCCTCTCTGAAACCTCGTTTAGTTTCAAACGGCTCGAAGAGGTGGTTCCCAATTCTGACTGAGATGATGGTGTTGCTCAACGTCATTTTGCACCGCCGTATAAGTTTTGCAGGGAAACCAAATTCAGACATAGCGGCATATAGGCAGCTCCTTTTCGTGCTGTCGAAGGCGGCTTTAAAGTCGACGAAGAGGTGATGTGTGTCGATTCTCTTTTCACGGGTTTTTCCAAGATTTGGCGCAGTGTCTTTCACCTCATCGTCTTTCTCCTCTGTCGGCGCTTGGGCGCAGATGAATGATATAGTAAAAAATTTTGCTTTTATTCGGATAGCGGCGAGACGCTCGTCCGCAGGCGTGAACGCCAGAATTTGGCGACAAATTCTCTCTCCCACCACGAATCCGACGCCGAAACTGCGCTTATTCGTATGGCCACTCCAATAGATGTCACAAATTTTGATCTTCTTTCTTCCTTGCTTCGTCCAACGCATTTCTTGGATGGCGGTGATGTCACATTTTGCTTTGACGAGGACATCAACTAGCCGGGCGGGGACTTATCGGAGCTGCTAATATTCGCCACAACACGATTTGAAAATATTTAATTTCGAAGATATAAAAAAGCGCGGCAGATGAAAATTTTCATTTAATATTGTGGGTAGATTTCAAAATTTTAAGTCTCAATAAAATGAGAGAGTTGTTGTTGTATTATACATACATGATACAAATATAGAGAGGTAGCTCTTCTTGGCTGCCATTGACTCTGTTTGACATAAAAATAAGTATTTCAAAATAATATTTTTCGCAATGCTTCTTGCATTTTTCTTATATTTATACGAAGCGGTAAAGATATAAAATTCTTTTTTACTATTGGTTTGTTGTTGTAGCAATGCTTCGCCGCATTCAATAGACTCCATCACTCAAAAATTTCATCAATATCCTCTAACTAGAGTCCAAGGAAACTTACAATTTCAACAGAGATAAGGTTGTTAGAGACTTTGGTTTCACATTGCAATTAAAAAGAGGGTATAATGTGGGAACACATTACATTCGGGACATACATTGAAAATGTCGGGGTAGATGCTGTATAAGTATGTTTCGCGCTTCTCCCATGGGAGGTTGCTTTCTTCAACTACGACTTTGGGGTATTTGTTGGCATAGTACTTTATCGACTCTTTGGGGATGTATCTGAGGACCTTTTTGTACTTCCTTCGCTCTAAAAGTTTAATTCTTTTAAGGTTCGATTCGAGCTCAAGGCCAGAACAATAATTTTTTTCTAATGATAATTATTGTTATTTTTTAATTTTTCTAAATTTGAAAAATTGTATTTTCTTTTTGGCAGGTTGTCTGAAAAATTTTTTATTTACTATTCCAAAAATAAAATACAATTTCTCAAATTTAGAAAAATTAAAAAATAATAAAAAATAATAAAAAAATAATGTTCTGGCCTTGAGCTCGAATCAAATCTTATTTATCAATAGGCCGATAAAAACAAAAACAATTGTTTAATTCTTTTGTTTCGAATTTTTTTGTAGTGCTTGCGGAGATGGTTCCATATGTCCCTACAAGGCGGGACTTCTTCAATCAGATGTTTGTTTGGATGCCCAGGTTTTTGGGGTTTCAACAGAAACTGTTTGTTCAGCATTTGGTTTCTCAACTCTATGGGAAGTACTCTTGTCTTGCTGTGCAAATGGTGTTCTGGTGACATATAGAAGAGATATCCCAATTTTCAGGAGTGAGAAGGCCATCGATATCAGGGCTATATCCACTGGATCAGCAAGTAACAGGGGGGATGTAGATGTTAATGCTTTCTTAATTCGAATCGCCTGATTGGACAGATATTTCTTGACGCTTCAGGATTCTGTTGCTGTGACCGATGCCCGGATCATACTGCACCAAGTGATAAGTGATAAATGCGTACCCACCTACATTTCCTCCCGTGCGATCTTTTTTATGGACGTTGTAGCAGGAGCAAATATTCAAAGTGGATTTTTCGGCAAGTCTCTTGGATCGCAGCTATGTGGAAGTTGTGCCATTTCATGAAGTCGTGCTATTACAGTTTAATTTATTTATTTATTATTCATTCAGTCCAAAAAGTACAGGCTTTCTTACAGACTAGTTAAAAATAGAAATGAGTTCAAGCTTAAACTTATATAAGCTATTATTAAAATTAAGAACCTGCTGTATCGATTTGCTAGATGTATAGTCTTGGATATAGGCTCATTCATAGCATAGTTCGTTCTATGAGTTGCTTCGATAAATAGTCTATTATTCCGTAGATAACGCGGAGGAATATACGGAATGAATAAGTTGGATATGTCGGAACAGCTGATGTTAGAGTTTATAGCATTATAGGCAAACGTGAGTGAGAAACAAGTTCTTCTGTCACACAAAGCCTGAAGACCGAGCAATCTCCGCCTGCTAGTGTACGATGGGAGACCATCGGACCAATGAAGCAAACGAAATGCAATTTTTGTAAAAATTTGTTGAACTCTCTCAATTTTGTGCGAGTTAGCTTCATAAAATGGATTCCATATTATTGAGCAGTATTCCAGACGACTTCTTACCAATGAGGTATAAAGTGCCTTCAACATCATTGGGTCCTTAAAATCTTTTGCGTTACGTGTAATAAATCCAACCATTGCAAAAGACTTCGAGACAATGAAATCAATGTGACTTGAAAAGGAAAGTTTAGGGTTAAAAATCACTCCCAGATCTTTAATCTCATGACAGCGATTCAGAGATCTGTCATTTAATTTATAATTAAAATATGTTTGCGGTTGTCTTTTTAGAATATGTAATAACACAACATTTGTTTGTGTTTAGGAGCAAGTTATTGTTTCAGAGCACCACTCGGCAAAAGAATTGAGATCGGATTGTAAGTTTAAGTGGTCGGAAGTATCAGGATCAATATCGACGTCGTCTGCAAGCATTAGACATTTAGCGAACTTGAACTGCTGAGGCAGATCATTGAAAAAAATTAGGAATAGTAAAGGACCGCAATGGGTACCCTGAGGGATTCCTGACCAGGCGTTGATAAGCAAGGATGAACTATCGGCTCCAATTGACACATATAGCATCCTGTTTCCCAAAAACTTGAGAAGAATTTTAACAGGTTACTATTGATACCGTACATCGTCAGCTTGTGTAGCAGGATAGAATGATCGATCTTGTCAAATGCTTTAGAGAACTCCGTATAAATAACATCAAGTTGCTCTTGGCTCTCAAAAGCACCGACAATTTGGTAGGTGACTAAAGCTAAATTAGTGGAAGGGACCCTCCAGGAAAGAATCCATGCTAGCACTCAACTATAGAAATTAATTAATTGCGGAATTCTAAGGTGCAACGTGGAAGACGTCGTCACTCTGAGGTGCGTGATGGATGAGTGAACCTGGGTGGTATAAGGCTAGGTCGCATGTGCTGTTGCGGCCTTAGAATAAAGTGTCCCTGAGAGAGTGCCGCAGTGTCCGGTGTTTTACAGAAATGAGGGGGTAGGCGAATGTTGGGATCTAGCCCAGAACAATCCGGTCGAAGCAGCCATCCTTTGCAAGTAATGAGTGTGAACGTCCTAAAAAATTCGATTCCGGCATAGGCCGCAAAACCATTTCTCTGCATCTGCGGTAGCCTTGTCGCCGCAAAGGGCGCTGCTGTTACGAGTAATTGATAAGCTACACTGCGGTGACACAGAGACTCCTGTTTTACACTGTGGTTGTGACAGAAGCAAGCCGTTTTATACTGTGACGTTAATATATAGCAGACATTTCTATGGGCATATGTCTATCGAAATTTAGAGATCGGAAGAAGGAAGCTGTTTAAAGAATGTTTAGAATAATGCGGAACAAACTAAATAAAACTCTAACACTACTCGATTCATCAGATACAATGGAGTTAAGTTGATAAGGCTAGAAAATATAAAATAAATAAATAAATGTAAGGCGCGATAACCTCCGAAGAGATCTAAGGCCGAGCTTCTCTTCCAATTTGCGTCGTGATCCTCTTGATTTTCCCTACAAATTGGCCGGACGGGACCAACTTGTTTTAAGCCGACTCCGAACGGCATCTGCAAGGCAGATGAGTTTTCACTGAGAGCTTTTCATGGCAGAAATACACCCGGAGCGCTTGCCAAACACTGCCGAGGGGCGACCCCGCTTAGAAAAATTTTCTTCTAATTGAAAAACCTTATTTCTAAAATTTTGATGTTGCTTTGACCGGGGCGTAAACCCAGGGCATACGGTGTGGTAGGCGGAGCACGCTACCACCACACCACGGTGGCAAGGCTAGAAAATATAAACTCCTTGAAATAGAAACTTCCAAAGGCAGGTGGTGAAGTATGAACACGCTGAATCTGCTGCATAATCAAAACGCTAATATACAAACGGGATTGAAACTTACTCTGTATATATCCGTCCATCTAATAAACAAGGGGCCGGAGTAAATATTTTACCCAGTGCAAAAGAACACCTAGCCGCATTGTGTGAAATGTTGGAAGGATCCAAGCAAACTGAGGTCAGAGGCTAAAAAGCACTACTTTCCTCGGTGGAGTATACAGATTTCGTTTTACCCTTTGGATGCGGCATTTTATTTGTATTTAATTTTCAGTTCACATTGTTTTACAGCTCTGTAAATATTTATCCTTTAAATATTGATATCTAAATTAAAATTCGCCATAAAAAATTTCCAAAACATTAATTTGTCGAGCTCGCAATGATTTTTTAGCATTTGACAAATCGTATTTCTGACAACTAACACAGTTTATGTCAAATACGTTAAAGTGAAATTAATTTGTTTTCTTGTACATATAACGGTACCACCTGAAAAAACGGTCACCGGTGCGTATACGTAATATTTGTTTACTTATTTGGCATAAATGTGTTACAAACATAGAAGTGAAGCTAGCATAAAAAAAATTAAATAAATAGCTGGCGTGATTTATATCCGAAGAGAGTTAGGCCGAGCTTCTTTTAAAATTTGCTACCTTTTATTTTTTCTACAAATTGGCGGGAAGTGACCTACATATTCTCGCCGATTCCAAACGGCATCTGCAAATAGATGAATTTTCACCGAAAAGCTTTCCATGGTAGGAATACATTCGGGCTGTTTGCCAAATCACTGCCGAAGGCGATCCCATTAGAAAGGTTTTTTTTGTAATTGAAAAAACTTTTTCCTAACGAATTTGATGTGGCTTTCCCAGGGCCTTGAACCCAGGACCTTCGGTGGTAAGCGTAGCACGCTACCACCACCCACAAAGTCATCACTTCGGCACGCTTCATCCCGGCCGGTAGAATATCTGAAATCATACCACATTTTTCGGACGAAGCTGCAAAACTACCAAGAGAACGTGACTTAGCGAGACAGCTCGACCTTAGAGACCCTCACCTTAGGAGTCTCAATTTGGATACTATGCAGATGGTAAATGAAAAAAAAATGTGCCAAATGAGAAGATCATCTCTGCGCGTGTTGGTAAATTGTGGTCAGTCGTAAAGTCCTTGTCTAACCTGACATTATACAATTGTAATGCATCCTTCAGTAGTCAAGGATAGACGCCGCGCAAACAGACGGGCACATAAACACAAACACGAGGTGCCGCACGCTTATACCATGGTGCTGCATGCGATATGTCCCCACATGACACCAACAATGTTTTCAATTGTAATTTGGAACCTACGATTCTAACAACACTACGGTCCAACCCTATTTAAGCTGCTAGTTTCCTTGGACTCCCGTTATAGGACTTTGATGACAATTAGTGAGCGGTCGCACCTATTGAAAGTCTCCTGGGTTTTGTCTTCTTACAAGATCACTTTCTCTAAGGCCGAATCCATTCGATGACCTTGCGAAATTAAGGTTCCCTTTGCCGGACAGAAGTCTAAATGGGATGGCAGCAAAATAACTATCCATTTATTTCTTAAAGCTATCTCAATCAGCTTTTTTTAAGTTAATGAAATCACTGCCTTCAGAAGAAGTGAAACTGGCTGACCTACCTTTACCTTACCTGACAGAATTTCGTATTGCAATTTCTATTCATATTAAAGCAAATCATTGAACAAAATATTTGTTTAACTTTTATGCAAGACACAAATAAAAAAAACTACTGTCTAATTAGCCTGTCTTTCATCAGTCAAGGGTTCGTCATGGCGTATGAGTAATATTTATTAGTAACGAAAAAGAATGCAAGTCTGTGTATATAACCAACTAGAATAGAAATAATCGCCGATGATTGAAAACCCGTTCCGGCACCCGACTAAGGCGTGGTGACAATGGCAACATCACGGCCCAAAAATTACAAGGCGGCAGCTAATGACAGAATAACCACCAAGCTGTTCACACAGGGAGGCGAAGAATGGGTAAAAAGTCACGAAAATCCACGGAGACGGCTATTAATAGCCTCACGAAAAAAATTGAAAAGGTTTCGGATTCTAAAAGTATAGCCCTCTGCGCTTATCTCACGATACATTAAGCTATCGAGAAAGCTATGATTGGCAAGGATATAGGCCCAATGATCATTCGCGTGGTCCTCTCCGTGCTAAAATGAGGAAAAATCAGTCTTTAGCTAGGATGGAAAAGTGAGTCCCTTTCGCAGGTCACCGATCCTTCTGATCCCGCCTATACCGCCGACGACTACCCCTACCGTCACAACCAGCCGCTGCACAGTCTCTTGCAGGTTACCGATCCGTCAAAACCACTCCTCCGATTTTATTCAAATGTAGAGGATAGCTGCACAGCAACCCTGAGAGTATTTCTGTGAAGTTCCTTTTAGGGAAGTGAATCAGGCACCAATCTGTTCGAACAAATTCTATGAACGGGTCGATTTGCATTGAATTTAGTATATTGGTAGCCCTGTGCCTAGATCAATATTTACGACACTTTTTTAACAGGTAGGTTGACCAGGGACCGATCTACTCGAAAAAATTCTATTCGTGGTTCGATTTGCCTATATTTATAGGTGTCCCTTTGCCCAGATTAGTATTTACCACACTTTATTGCCGGGAAATGGACCAGGGATCGACTGGGACTGAGACTTGTACGAGGGTTGGGACTGTAACTGGAACTGGGACTGGAATTTGAACTTGGGCTGAGACTGTAGCTGAAACTGGGACTGGAAACAAGGGATAGCGAAGCTTAAGAACTAGAGAGAAGGGAAAAGAGGGAAGGGGAAGGAGACTGAGAAAGAGATAGAGTTAGGCAACAATAGAGAGATAGGGATAGATCGAGCGCAAACGAGGTGATGGAAAATATGTAGAGGGAGAAAGAGACGCAAAGAAAGAGAAAGGCAGAGGGAAGAGTGGATAAAAAGAAAAAGGGTAGCGAGGGGGAGAGTAAGAGGTAAAAACGTCTTAAAAGTTATGCAGATAGACCACAGTTAGGGCAGAACAACTACTGCTGGGTCAGCTATTGTTCAATATATATATATGTAAATAAACTTCGAATAATCTGATGTAGACTGAAAAATGTGTAAATACTTAACATATGTAAGTAAACTGTTTATTTTCAGTACGTATGCCCGGTTGATTGTACAATTCTCACACTACCGCTAATAATTTTTTCACATTCTAAATTAAGAAGAAATATATTCAGTTATAGGCATTAATCTTATTTATTTTTAATAATTATGTACATTTGTTACAACAACATATTATTGTTCAAGTATTACATTATACACACGTTATAAGATCAGAGGCAACGAAACAGATTATGGCAGACGAATGACCCAATAATGAAATGTAAATGAACTTTGAATATAGAATTATAACTTTGCGTCTAAACACTACTTTCTGATTTCTGATAAGAGAGACGCATACTCGCACAATATGGATCACACCAATCGTACTAAGATTATTTTTCTTTATGTCAAATGTCTGATATTGACAATTTTGGACCTTTTTTATTTGTTATTGTTCATTGTGTTTACATTAAAATGTACTGTTAACTTTGAGTGCCTAAATGTACCACTTGCAGGTCGGCAAATTACCTTTTCAACTCAGGGTTAAGTTGACATGAGAGCTAAACTCATAGGCCCGTAATCATAGTCGCTGACTAAAATACTCTTTAGTTAAAATCTTGCCTAAATTAAAAATGGGATTTAAAATTTTGGTCTGTTATAGACATATTAAACACAGTTTTCAGCTAAAATAGCATGGGCAGGGTATCCACATGAAAAAAGGTATTGATTGGCGCTATGAAGAAGTTTTTTCGAAATTTTAAAAAGTTCACCCTGTTCCTTACAACCGTGGTTACTTGACTCCACGTATAAAAATGGTAATTTTTTACTTGACAAAAACTCCTGCAATAGCACAAAAATTGTCAAAGGAGTACCTGAAAACGCGTTTTGATCATAATCCGGTGGCGGATAATTATCATTCAATCCTATTTAAAAGTTATTGGGAAACGTTTTTGTAAAAATTCGCTATTTTTTATCTGCCGTCAATTTAAAATTGAGTGGACAATCCTTTAATTGAACATGAACATACTTATTTAAAGAAAATTTACTTAATTTCGTTCTTAAAAAATTATTTAAATTTCGCAACATAAACGAATAAGTAGTTAAAGCGGATTTGGGCTCCTTAAAGGAAAGGAAGCAATAAGGCTATCCACTCATACATTCGTATTCATGTTGAATAGTTTATATAGTTTGCAAGAATGTTGTAAAGAAAAGTTGTTTGCATTAAGACAGATGCGACGGCCAAAATGATGCAAACCTTAAATCTTAAATGGCTCTAACCGTTAAAGCCGTTTAATTTAATATACGCGAAACCGAATAGGGATATCTCTAACCTCGATACTAATAAGTATGCGGGACATTCAATGATAATCAGGTTAAATCAAATTTAGGTTTGTCTTCGCAAAGTCAGCACAAATAAAGGGAGTTTAGTATAGTTTTCCACAGCAAAGAAGTGACCTGGAATGTTGAGCCATTGTACATGGACCTGCAAAGTGTAAGTCCCTTTTACATTAGAAAATCATTGAACGTAA
>JARSSU010039167.1:0-15851 GCA_029619165.1 Eurosta solidaginis
TCCCGTGACACAGTAAGATATAAAATAGAAATGCAATTTCCATTTTCACAATATTGTGGGCAGCCTATTCTCTTTTTTAGTTACAGTCTAATGCAGCTACCATACTTTAAAATATATTGTGAGGGGCGACGACATTGCGTAATCAAGAAATATAATTGAAATTGAAGCATACATTTATATAGATATTTGTCTTTATACCCGTAGACACATTCATTTCCAGTTGACTGTCCCGACAAGCGATCCACAACTCTTGCTATGTACAAGTATTAGTGCTTATCAGTTTTGTGCTATTCGAATCGATTCTTAATGGTAAGGAAATCGTGATCGAAACCAATAAAAGACACCTCTTTGTGACTTCTCATTATTTCCCAATTAAGCCAGATTAGCTCATTTGATTTGACATGAATTACGTTGGGCAACAGGTATGCCTACATTCGGCTACTAAGGGATTCCAATCAATAGAAAGCTGGCTCTAAAAGAAAGTGAAAATTTCTCTATATCGCTATTCTTTGCACTCGTGTAGCTGTGCTCTCATTTAAGAAAAGATGATTTTTTTTTACTTTAATAATTACTTATTAACTATGAAAAATCATATTTTTATGAATGATAAAGAAAAAAATTTACCTGAAAATCAATCGCCCTAATGTACATGATTGTATCATTCCTGCAAATGCTTTCATAATAATTTAAATAAGTCAGACTCTCTTAGGAAAGAGGCAGAAACATTTCCGCATTCTCATCACCAGCCGAACATTTTTGTAGGAAAGACCAGAATTTGTAAACGAAGAGGTTATTGGAAGACATAACATCAAGAGGCTTTAGAAAGCCCCCTTTCATTCCAACCGTTTTGTGTGATTACGGTCTACAAGTATTTCGTGGTGTAATGAGCGTACCACCATTGTAGCACCAATTGTAGCACAAATAAAATGGAAATACTGACTTCCACTCGGTGAAATTTTTGGCCATTCCGAACGGCCCTCGATGAGTTCCGAGGTGCGTAGGCACATATGTACGTCCAAACAGACAATTTTCTGTTAATCCCTACCAAACCACTTTCTTTTTCGTATGAACTTACGCAAGACCGAAAGATCCACTTTTACCTGCGCAAGACTTTAGAACATACATGCGCCTGAATCCTGAGTTGTTGGTATGTAGTGTAGTCATCGGCAAAGAAAGTGATTAAGCAACTTTACTTCCCCATCACCCTGGCAGCTGCTGCAAGAAAACTTGTTGGTATGCGCAGTTGTTGATGCACCGATCATATAGCATATTGGCCTGTGATACACCCCGCAATTGTCTCAGTTGGAACTTTGATTCGATTAGATCCTAATGCAGCCTTGCTGTCAACTAAGATTATTTGGTTGGTTGTCGCATTTGTACCATTCTGAAGCATTTCGGCTGCTCATTTTATGACATAGATCTCGGCTTGCAAAACAATGATGCAGTCAGGAAGCCAATAAGATTACTTGACCTTCAGATTTTTCGAGTAAAGACCAGCAGTTCAATTTTTCAGCTGTCCTTGTAGATTGTTATTTTCTTATCTCGGTCTACTCCCTCTTCCCACTGCTTCCTCTGAGGGTCCTTTATATTCTTTATTACGAAGTCAAGAACTGAAGTGATATAGTCCGTGTTGGCGTTAGGCCACTTTTCTTACAGTTTAGTGTTGCCCTTTCCCTGTCATCTAGAGCTCTCGAATGTGCACTGCTCGCTCCACCTTATATTTTTAGGCACACTAACCTTTGCACCTCCCCAACTTTTAACTTATGCTTAAGTAGGAACATACAAGTTTTCATCCAAGATGTCAAAGCGAATATCACGAACAACTTTGAAATTTAGTCGCCGATACTTGTAATAGATTGTAAGTAACATAAAGAGCTCTCATCGATATGAATTTGGCATTGCTGCGATATCGCTTGGACAATAATATCGGTGTGAAGTTGGTAACACTTTAAACACCTTACCCTGTGTATGGAATATTCTCTTAGGGCCATTTTCACCATCTCCAGATTTTACCTGGAGGATAGCAATTTATAAGAGAGCTTCATTTGACATTTTCGTTTTCACCAACAGAGGGTTACCAACCCCTTGATAAATCGATCGTGAATATTTTGTTGAACAAATAGCAAAAATATATTGCAAATACACGAAAACTAGCCAATAGCTGACTTTTGTTTACACTTTTTCTTTAGAATTAACTGAGACGCGAAGCTTCAGTTAGCATGGAGAAAACGAAAATTTCGATTACTTATAGATAAGCGACTAACTGAAGATGGTGAAAACGGCCCTTAGTAGTATATCAGTATATTCATTTATGTGTGTGTAACATTATCGCAAGGCCTTGCACTCTCTTCTACGTCGTTGTGGGTGTTGTCTCGGAAGAACGAATAGGAAATCTTTCAAGTGCGTAGTAGCACTTTCCAACGCATCTATTTATGCATTTGTACTGTTGTTGCACGTACATACATACATATATGTTTAAGTAAGTTCAGATATACATACATAGAATGTATGCACATCCAATGCGATTTATTGTTCCGTTTAGCGTTGGCCCGGGAGTTTATTCACAAACTACTCAATCCTCATGCATTCGATTCGAACTTTATGGACTTGGCAGACGTTAGAGAGATTGCGAGATTGCTGGCGATGAAATTGTTACATTTGATGGTCGTGTCCGCAGCAAGGGCGCCCGACTGACTGGAGCCAAAGAAATTGTATGCATCACATTCGCACAAATTCATTGATTTGCCACAATTAAAACACTCACAAAAGCAAAGGGAAGCAGTGGTCTGGCAGTTATGTTATGTGTAGTAAATTTCTAAATATTTTCACCTCAACAATTTAATTTTTATTGTTTAAAAAAGTAAGTTAAAAAATGTATATATGTGTGTATTTAAAAAATATGAAAAGCGGCCTTTTCTAAAACTTGTGTCAATTGTTTGCTAATTTGACTCCAAACCAAATTTGACAAGTTATAACGAAGAACGTTCCAATAAACATCACCTTAGAAAATACTCGGTTTGGCTTGAGGAAAAATTGGCCAAAGTCCCATTATACTACGCTTAGGCCGAACCATATATCTACATTGGATTCCCGGTCATAAAGCGATAGAAGGTAACAAAAAGGCGGCTAAGTTGATGCAGCACTCGAGGAATCGACGGTAAACTTCTCAATCCTTTTGGAGGAAATCAAAAGGAAACATGAGTTGCATGTCATCCATCAAGCAGGAAAGGCGTGGGTAGAACCTCGGCGCCGCAAAATGTCTAAGATCATGTGCAAATGCAACGGTATTCGACTCACAAAGTTGCTCATATCAATAAAGAGGGAATCCTTGAGGCTCACGATGGGCTAACTAACTGCCCTGACGCCTTCTGGCGCCAGAGGAGGAAGAAACGGTTGAGCACTTTCAGTGTTCGTGTTTTGCGCTCCCGAGGTCAAGGCAGCAATTAACCTAGGTCCAAAAAAACTTCTAAAGTTGAATATTTGCTACGTGTGTTCGTTTAAATATTAATCTTACAAAATTCTAACTTAAGGGGCCGGGGTTCGGGTGTAACCAAACGTTAAATACACAGCTGAGAGCTTTATCGTATAGTACATGAAGTTTAAATTTTTTGACACAAAGTACGAATTAAAAATTTTTTAATTTGTTTCACTTTTTGAAATCTCCACGAAGTAAGTATTCCAACCAGGGAGTACATTTTCAACTTTTTCTTATTGATATGCCCTAGTGCGGGTGCTTATTGATCGATTTTGCCCACTTTTATTAGAAATAGTCCTTTTTACAAATAAAGTAAATGTACCGAGTTTTTCACGATTGGCAAATTCTTCTTTCAGTTATCGCACCCGAAACGTAGAAGAATGAACCCTCGATTTATGACCAATAATATTTGTAAAATTGTTTTTGTCAGAAGTGGGCGATGCCATACCTCTTTTTAAAAAATTTGAATTTCACCTACACTGAGTATGACTCTAGAATGTGTTTGTACGATATGAGTATCAAATTAAAAGTATTAATGAGGGTTTAAAAGGGAGTGGCCCTTAGTTGTATATGTGAAGGCCTTTTCCAGATATCGACCAAAATGTGGACCAGGGTGATCCAGAACATCATCTGTCGGGTACGCTAATTTATATATATATTGTTACGAATATTAGCAAAACTAAGGGGTGCTGCTATCTCTAGGCCGATGCTAAGCAGTGACGTGGATTCACATCAATAATTCAATCATTATGTATCTACATAAACGAAACAATAATTGCGTCTACACATATGTACCATGTACGTATACGAGCAGCGGAGAGTCAATGCACAAACACATGCATATATCTGAGATACTCCTGAAAGTATGCAATGAGAGAAGCTATAAAATCGTGCAATTGTAGTTACAGCTGAGAAGTTTGAGAGCTGATGGACTAGAAGATTCTGGAAATGGAAGCGCCTAGAAGATGCGAACGTTGAAATCAGAGAGTATAAAAGGCGACAATTGTAGAGGCGCTGGAATTCGGTTTGATTTGAGTTGTCAAGCAGTTCGATTAAGACGATATCTAGCGAGCAATAGCAGTATTATTTTGAAAGAGTTTCATTTGAGCTATCAATCAGTTTGGTTATTAAGCAAGCTATTCGTTGCAAAGTATAAGTGTTATTGTGAAGTACTTTAATAAAGGCCATTTTTCCATTATTCAATATTGGAGTTATTTATTCAACAGTTTAGTGATTCGAACTTATCAGAAGGGCAAATAAGAGGATTTGCAAGTAAAATTCGTTACAATTGGTGTCAGAAGAGGAATTGTTGAATAAGTTCCGAAGATTGGGAATACAACTTGGACATGGCAAAGTTGAGTGAATTGACGATCCAGCAACTGAAGGAGGAGTTGGAAGTCCGTGGATTGGCTACTTCTGGCGATAAATCCCAGCTACAAAAACGACTAAGTGTAGCTATGGTATTTGAAGGAATCTACAATGCTGAGGAGTATGTCTTTCATTATGATAGCGACAAAACAACAACAAAAATGGAAGAAAAAAACGAAACACCGCAGACAGTGACGAGCACAATATCTGTACAAACATCGACAATGGCATCTCAGCTGGAGTCACAGGAGGCACGCATTTCAGAAATGGCGTCGCAAATGTCATCTCAATTGGAAGAACAGAAGACATATATGTCATCTCAACTGGAAGCGCAAGAGGCACGTATATCTGGAATGTCGACAAAAATTCCGGACAGGTATCATCGCAGCTCTTTGCGAAACTGGAAGAGCAGGACGCAAAAATTTTACAACTCGAGGACAAAATTGATGCCGAGATAGAAGCGTTGAAAGGTCTTATGCAACAGTTACAACTAAATCGCCCAGCTGTCCCAGCGAGCAATCCGAAGGTAAAAACTCCATCTTTTGACGGCTCTGTTCCTTTCGAGGTATTCAAGCTTCAATTTGAGAAGACGTCAGCAGTGAACAACTGGAATGCTGAAGATAAAGTTGCTGCTCTATTCGTAGCATTGAAGGGGCCAGCAGCCGAAATCCTACAGACGATTCCCGAGGGAGAGTGGAAAAACTATGAAGCATTGATGGCCGCTGTCGAGAGACTGCGAGCATAGATAACAGATATACCAAATTGAGTTGCAAAACCGTTACCAAAAAGCAAATGAGACATTACAGGAGTTTGCTTCGGATGTTGAAAGATTGGCTCATCTTGCAAATGCGGACGCACCCGTGGAACACACTGAAAGGGTAAAGATTCAGAGCTTTATTAACGGCATACGGGACGTCGAAACGAAGCGAGCCACATACGCGAACCCAAAGCCAAAATTTGCTGAAACGGTATCCCATGCACTGACTGAGGAAACAGCGTCACTTTTGAGTAAGCCCGCATACAAAGCTCATCGCGTGGAAGTGGAAAGACCAGATTGGGTAGACACAATTTTGGAAGCACTGAAGGGATTACAACAAAACAATGCCGGAGCTATGAAGTGTTTCAAGTGCGGTAACCCAGGTCACATTGCACGTCATCGCAGCACCGGTCATGATAGTTCCAACTTGGCTGGTCGTAAACGCAAATGCTGGAGGAGATAAACAAGAGCGAGTCAAATGTAAAGATCGAGAACTTGCCCCAGCTATTGAATATCGTGTGATACCTATCTCGCAAACTGGAAGGAAATCGAGCAGTCTTACCGTCAAAGGAAATGGATGGCAAGGAGCGTGTACTGACTGTTGATACGGGCGCATCTCATTCCTTGATCCGATCTGATTTTGTCAACAGGAAAGTAAAGCCATTACCTGGAGCAAGATTGCGTACGATTACTGGCGAGTATAACCAAGTCCAGGGAGAAGTGGTATGTGAAGTCTTAATTGGGGAGGTCATGGTTCTACACAAATTCGTTGTGGCAGAGATCGTTGATGAAGTCATATTGGGAGTGGATTTCTTAGTTGACTATGACATCAAGATCGATATGCAGAAAAGGGTGATGCGTTATAAGAACCAGGATATACCACTTAACTTCAGTTTGCAGAAAGGATTCAGTAGTAAACGAGTACTGGTGGAGAAGACTCGACAAAAACCACGGAAGTCAAAGGCAAAGGTTGATAGATCGAATGGGCCAAATAAAGCAAAACTAAAAGTACCTGCGAGAGAAACACTGGCATTGACAAAACCTAATGGACGCACGAAAATGAAGCAACGAATTTCCGAGAAAGAATGCGAGGGTAGTTTCAAGCCGGAGCGCACTACTGTTGTGAAACGTGGGAACGATACTGATTATGCGAAGCCAATCCGTCAAGCGCAAGCTCTACGAAGTAGTTTATTGGCCAAGCAACAGAGTGCGAGGGAACGATCCAGGATAATGAGTAGTAAGATGAAACACAGGTACGACAAGGAAAATAATTTGGAAGGCTTTCCGGGAGGGAGATTTGGTACTGCTATACAACCCTCACCGGCGGAAAGGTGTTCCATCCAAATATCGGTGCAGTTGGGAAGGCCCGTACAGAGTTGTGAAGACGATCAGTGATGTCATCTACCGCATACAAGCAATTGGGAAATCACGAAATAGAAGAGTGGTACATTTGGCGATGCTAGCAGCGTTTAGATCGAGAGATTTGTCTGATCGGGACGATTAGACTTAGGTGGAGCGCAGTGTTACGAATATTAGCAAAACTAAGGGGTGCTGCTATCTCTAGGCCGATGCTAAGCAGTGACGTGGATTCACATCAATAATTCAATCATTATGTATCTACATAAACGAAACAATAATTGCGTTTACACATATGTACCATGTACGTATACGAGCAGCGGAGAGTCAATGCACAAACACATGCATATATCTGAGATACTCCTGAAAGTATGCAATGAGAGAAGCTATAAAATCGTGCAATTGTAGTTACAGCTGAGAAGTTTGAGAGCTGATGGACTAGAAGATTCTGGAAATGGAAGCGCCTAGAAGATGCGAACGTTGAAATCCGAGAGTATAAAAGGCAGCAAATGTAGAGGCGCTGGAATTCAGTTTGATTTGAGCTATCAAGCAGTTTCGATTAATACGCTATCTAGCGAGCCATAGCAGTATTATTTTGAAAGTCAGTTTTCATTTGAGCTATCAATCAGTTTGGTTATTAAGCAAGCTATTCGTTGCAATGTATAAGTGTTATTGTGATAGAAGTTAAGATAAGTAGAGTGGAACGCCCCCTACTATGAAAAGTCTAAATTCGGTATATCTTCTACATATATAGGGAAAGGTACAATGAGCGGGTGTGAGAGTTGAGCAAAATGTTTACGACGTAATCGGCAAATAAGAGAAAGAAGGAGAATTAGGCGGGGGAATTCCAATTTTTAATGCGAAATATTTTTTACAATGATATAAATTAGGTAAACAATAATTGTCCTCCTTCTCCCTTCCGTGCTTTCACCTTAAATATGAAGTAATTTGATCCATGTGGACTTTGTAAACACATTTAAGAATAGCAATAAAACAAATTCAAGTCGGCAAATGCTTTCTTCTATAGAATCTTAAGGTTTGTTCACATTGTAATAGAAGCCGATAATGCTTGAAAGTAGTTCACATACATTGAAATCTAGTACTACATAGACAGTACTCAGGCTGAGGACAGAGTTCAAGCGAAAAACGTTGCTATAATATAATGAAAGAAAGCCACGAATATTATTTCTTTCTCCCTGCCATTGCCGCTATTTGACATACACTGTGTTTTGGCTTTACCTTTTGGATCATTGCTACTATTTAATTAAAAAATAAACGTCCCAAAAAGATAGTTTTGTTTACAATTCTTCTTGCCCTTTTCCTTTCAATGTTTTGGTCTAATTTTTGACGTTCAAAAAACTGTTCTAACCCTAATTTGACCCCACGCAAACATACATCAGTTTTTATCTGGATCTTAAGCCATTGCTAAGCTTGCATGATTGATAAGTATGGCGACAAAGAGACTCCGATTTTACTCTGAAATTAAAAAAGAAGCAAAATGCCGCTACCCGGTTTTCCATTAAAGATGAACGGAGCGACGAAGCAGTTTCTGACTGTGACGATAGTAGATGCAGGAATTCCTATGGGCAGACGTCCACCGAAACAATGGAGATAAGTTCATAAAGCTGAACAATATTGACACCTTGATATATGTACATATGTAAAGAGAATATTTCCAAACTTCCAAAGGCAGGGCAATTAAGCCATATGAGGTGAAGTCTGAGAACGTGTCGAACCTGTTGCCTAATCAAAACCGTAATATACCGACACGGGATCACAAATAATGCGCATATTATTTGTTGTACCCAGGGCAAAAAGAAGACGTAATCGTAATGCCCTAAATGCTGGAGGGGACAAACAAGCTGCTTCGCAACGGTTTGCAGGGTAGTTTTCCTACTTAGAGGTCAGAGTTTAAAAAACACTACTCTCCTTCAAAGAATATAAAGTAACAGGTTTGTCAGGGAAATTTAAAGGAGCACGACGCAAATTGGAAGAGATGCTGTGCCTAAAATCTCTTCGGAAGTTTTCGCGCCTAGCACTTATTTATTTAAAATATATGAAAACAAATATCACTTCACGCCTCGCATTTCCCATAGCGAGCATTCTTGCCTACAGGGCCAATTAATGGTGACTTATCCATAACTAGATAATACAGCTGATCGAACCAACCTTATGGAAATCAATGTAATTAATGGTGCCATACCATAACGCTAAATCCATAACCTAAAAATATTTGAGTTGGAGAATTTATTAACTTTTTGTAGATTTTATTTATGGTTTTGGATACGTTTTGACTAAGGGACTTATTTTTTGCGTTTTCTTAATTTTTATGAAAATTTCACGATTTTTAGGCTAATGCACCAATAACTGATGCAAATTTGATATGGATAAGTAAAAATATGGTTATGACTATGGCGTTAGGGTTAAGGAAGTTTAATTGGCCCTTTAAACCTATGTATGTATGTAGCCATAGTAAAAAAACGGATTGATCGCCAAATGTTTATTATTTCATATAATATTCATTATAATAATTATTTATAGTGCAAACCTAACTTAAGTATTTTAACAAAAAAGTGTGTCGACATACAAAACAAATATATTAGTTTTGGTTTTATTAGGAAATCCCCCTCCCGCAACTGCCTTGTAAAAGAATTTAAATTTTGAGGTATACGCAAAACCTTTGTTTCCGATACGGTCCAATAATGGCTATAGCTAAATAAATCCTCCTTATGTGGCCAAAATATCAATATCTAAAAGCATTCATGGTTTGTAATTTGAGTAAATAAAAGTTGAATGCATTGTTGAAGTAACTAACTGACTTTGTTTGCACTGTAAACGCCTCGGCATAATGCCACAAATCAATCAAAGGCTTTTGCTTTGAAAACATTGGCGCCCCCTCCATTTTATTTCTAGCAAACGATAAATAAGTATTAAGCGTTAATAGTAAAGGATTTGTACGTGTTGGTATGTATCTTTACACATATGATATGCATTTTGACTATACCCAGCAGTAAAAATGACTTCCTCACGTGACACACAACTAGAAAACTTGTACGAGAAAGCCCATTGGCAGTTGAAAATGTATTAAATCTTATTGAAATCGGGCGATGGTGGAGCAAAGATGATATGTAGTGTTCTTCATTCGTAAGCTAGGTATTCGTGTTTTCTGCAATCAAATCTGCATATATTGGAGTCTTTTCGACCACTAGAATATCACCCTTTCTATCTGAGAATATTTTTCAAAAACATCCTATTTAAAAAATTGTTTCGAAAACGCCATATTACAGAATTCGGCTGCAGAACGCCTAGTTTAGACTTTTTTCATAAACGCCAAAACGTATCGAATTTAAGCTTAGATAGAGCCTTTTCAAAAAAAGAGGGTGTTATTCCAACGTTTCCCTAACAGCATCCGAGATGCTGTTTTACTGCTGGGTTGATGTAACTTTGTTACAGTACGACCGACGCAAATGTATTGGGTGCTTCGAAACGAAATTAGTGTGGTGAAATGCGTCGCATTTTGAAATTTTCAACAATAATTTTTCCTGCCTGAAAATTGGTTAAAAGTGATCCCCACTTACCTTCTTCTCTCAATATTCACTTATTGGCTTCTTTATTCTTTTTATTTTTCTTCTTATTCTTCAGAACCGGGAACATTTCAGGTTCGGGTACTTTTTTGAACAGTACTTTTAAAAACTGGTACTTTTTGAACAGATACTTTTTTACTGTTAAGTTGCCTTGGGTTTAATCTTCCCACTTTCGTCTATGCCAGAACATTTTATCATCTTAGTTTAAGTGAAAGACTAAGTTCATAAGGTTTTATATATAGTTTGCTTATCTACATCTACACTAATCAAAATTTCCTGAAAACACAGGGAAAGCGTGAATGTTTTTTGGCCTAGAATTTCTCAATTCAGCCTATGACAAGGACAACTTTCAGTGTGTTGAGCTTACACTCATTACTGAGCACCCTGTTTTTCCAAATACGAAAATGACTACGAGTATGCAAGGATTTTGTTTGAGAATATTTGTATTCCGCATAAAGGGGGTTAATTAAGAAATATTTGTATTGAAGTTGTTGCTGATGGTTATCTCCAGCAAAATATGCACCATTATGAGCAGATTATTTGGTCAATTCTGTAGTCTGGCATCGATTGCCATGGAGTGTGGATGTCAATGAAAACAATGTGGTAATTTTTTATGTTGTGTACACTATCTATTAAATTAAGCCTTGACTATGCGTTATAAACTCAGATATATGACATATGTAGGTATATAAATGTCATAAATACGTGTAAGTAACTATAGAAGCATGTTCCTACAACCAAAAACCTATTTGTAGTCCTTGAATTCAAGTTCCTTAGAGTGAATTGATTGCCAACTGGGTGAAGACAAGCAGTAGTAGGCCGTTTTATTTTGTTACTTCGTCAAAGTAGGGGGATGCATTTTCGGTACTAAAACTTTGTTTTATTAGAGGACCGTAATTGCAAGTCCATGATTTCTCATCGACACTATGAATGAGAACTCTTTTGAGAAATATACTTATTTACATAGTTAATATATATTAATTAATAATAATTATTGATTGCATAGTGCCAATTTATCAAATAAAATACCATCAAATGCTGTTTGTAGAGCATAAAATCTAAAAATAATTTAGTGTGTAGCCTCAAGTTTAATTACAAAAAACGTAACAGCCAAAGTAAACAAAACATAATTCGTTTGGTTTTACTCTTTCTGAGGCTGGTTCCATGCATGTATTTGTGTAACATTAATTTGTTTGAACTGAATAATAGTTATTTATCTTAGACTACCGAGCCGCAGAGCACGTCGTTCTGCCTGCGCTTTGGTTTATCTACATGAACTTTTAAGAAGTGTGTTATCTCGTATTTCCCTCTCCTTTTATTGGCTTTTCGGTCTACTTTCTCTCTACGTCTCTTTTTCCCCTCTCCTTCTTTTTCTTTCAAACGTCTTTTTCTGTAGCTGAACGCACATTTAGGACGAATGTTGATGGCGAGCACACGAACAAACTGATCGAGAAATGTCATTTTTGTGTGAACATTGATTCGAGCTGAAGATTGTGATTATATCTAACACATAAGAAATCATACATTCTCTTGTTATTCACCCTAGAGTTAGAAATTTTGCATTCGCTGATTTTTTATTGAGTTATAGCTTGTAAATTACAATTTTATATTTTTTTTATAACATTTTTCAAGCCCCCTATTATAGTACTTCTTCACTCATTTTTTATCATATATCCAAATTAAGCCATCCTCCTCATAGCTAAGCGTGTTAAACTAATGTCAAAAAATCGTTTTTAAATCAGCTTTCTGTGTGGAGTTGATCACATACATTGCTGTTATTTTACAAGATATGTAGGAATTGCTACAGCGAAAAAGAAAAACCGAAAAATAATAGAAACTCGTTGTTAGATGATAGATAATCGATTTTTTTTTTTTTTTTTTTAAAAAAAAAAAAAGAAAAGAAAAAAAAAAAAAAAAAAAAAAAAAAAACCCCGAGAATGAACCGTAATAAGAAACATAAATAAGAAGAACACTCGTGCTTCTGTTTGTTAAGATGATTAGATAATTGCGGGATTTTTTTTTTTTTTTTTTTTTTTTTATTTTATTAAGTATCCAAATTATCTTATTCGTCAGAACCGGGAACATTTCATTGGGAACCATGTCAGTCGAGTTAACTTTTTCTTCTCTTTTTTGAACAGTACTTTTTTAAAAAACTGGGTCCTTTTTTGAACCAGATACTTTTTTACTGTTATTAAGTTGCCTTTTGGGTTTAATCTTCCACCTTTCGTCTATGCCAGGAAACAGGACAGAAACATTCACCAGAACATTTGCTTGAGCACAGAGAGCCAGAAAGAACATCTTTTTATGCATCTTAGTTTAAGTGCAAGACCCCAAAGGCTAAAGAAGTTCATAAGGTGTTATATAGTTTGCTGTCTCTACATCTACACTAATCAAAATTGTTCCGAAAACACGGGAAAGCGTGATGTGGGCTAGAATTTCTCAATTCAGCCTATGAACGGACAACTTTCAGTGTGTTGAGCTTACACTCATTACGGAGCACTGTTTTTCCAATACGAAAATGACTACGAGTATGCAGGATTTTGTTTGAGATATTTTGTATTCCGCATAAAGGGGGTTAATTAAGAAATATTTGTATTGAAGTTGTTTGCTGATGGTTATCTCCAGCAAATATGCCACATTATGAGCAGATTATTTGGTCAATTCTGTATCTGGCATCGATTGCCATGGAGTGTGATGTCAATGAAAACAATGTGTAATTTTTTTATGTTGTTGTACACTATCTATTAAATTAAGCCTTGACTATGCGTTATAAACTCAGATATATGACATATGTAGGTATATAAATGTCATAAATAACGTGTAAGTAACTATAGAACATGTTCCTACAACCAAAAACCTTATTGTGTAGTCCTTGATTCAAGTTACTTAGAGTGATTGATTGCCAACTGGTGAGACAAGCCAGTAAGTAGGCGTTTTATTTTGTTACTTCGTCAAAGTAGGGGGATGCATTTTCGGTACTAAAACTTTTGTTTATTAGAGACGTAATTGCAAGTCATGATTTCCTCATCGGACACTATGAAGAGAACTCTTTGAGAAATATACTTTATGTTACATAGTATATATATATTAATTAATAATAATTTATTGATTGGCATAGTGCCAATTTATCAAATAAAAATACCATCACATGCTGTTTGTAGAGCATAAAATCTAAAAATAATTAGTGTGTAGCCTCAAGTTAATTACAAAAACGTAACAGCCAAAGTAAACAAAACATAATTCGTTTGGTTTTACTCTTTCTGAGCTGGTTCTCTATGCATTATTTGTGTATCTATATTAGGTGTATGTAATTAGGAAAAGCGATTTGACAGTTGGGATATCCCAAAGTGACGGTGGGAGATTTTACTAGTTTATGCTCAATTTTAGTCTACAAGCGAACTCTCAAGAAGTCATCTAGTTTATCGACATAGTAAGCGGGAAATCTGTTTCCTACGAAAGTAAAGAATTTTACTATTTATTTTCTCCTCATTATATAAAGAATAATATAAAGTGTGATAGGCGCGACATAACTCTTCCGAAGAGCTCTAGGCCGAGGCTTTCTCTTTCCATTTGCGTCGTGCTCCTTTTAAGTTTTCCTGTCAATTGTTGCCGCTGTTTATGCCGACACCGAAAGGCTTCCGCGAGGCAGTTTTCGCTGAGAGAGAGAAGACACTGCCGGAGAGCGCCCCTCTTAGAAAAATTGTCCTCATAATTGAAAACCTTATTCTAAAATTTTGATGTTGGCTGTTGCACGGGTGTGAACCACGCGCATTCGTGTGGTGAGCGGAGCACGCTACCATCGACACCACGGTGGCCGCCTTAGTACCCAAAAACTCTACGTTTTTCAACGCTGAAGGTTGCAATTTTTTTCTATAAATAACTAACCGGTATGATTCACTGCCGATTTCAGACAACTGTACTAAATCTTTTCCAAACTGAGCTGGCCGTATAAACTTGAACCTTAATTTGTTTTAACTGAAATAATATTATTTTATCTTAAACTCTTCACGCGAGCCGGCAGACTGTCTCGTCTGCTGTACCTTCTTGGTTTATTCTACATGACTTTAAGAAGTTGTTGTTTCAAAATCGTCTCTATTTCCCTTCTCTTTCCCGTTTTTATTGCTTTTTCGGTCTACCTTTCTCGTCTACTGTCTTTTCCCCTCATCCTTCTTTTTCTTCAATACGTCTTTTTCTGTAGCTGACGCAAATTATGGACGGAATGGTTGATGGCGAGCCACACGAACAAAACTGATGTGTTTTGAAGGAAAATGTCATTTTTGTGTTGACACAATTTGATTCGAGCGAAGAAGAAAAATTTTGTTTTGATTATATATTACAAAGAATCAACTATTTTGTTATCCCAGTACAGTAAAGAAATATTGCAATCGGCTGATTTTTATTGATTATAGCTTGTAATTACATTCTTTATATATATAATAACATTTTTCAGCGCCCTATTATAGATTCCTTCACATACTATATCCAAATTAAGCCAGCATCTCTACATAGCTAAGCTTTAAAATGCAAAAAATCGTTTTTAAATCAGCTTGTCCTGTGTGGAGTTCTCACAATAAATTGACTTTATTTTACAAGAGATGTAGATATCAGCGAAAAACCGAATAGAAAACTCGTTGTTAGATGATAGATAATGCGATGTTTAATATCCACCTGATATGTCTTCTTCGATCGAATTCCCAAGCTGGGCTGAGTTTTTGGTAATATTGATCATCTTTCTGGACAGAGTTTGACTTAAACAACTGTGATCAACTCTACGGTTGTCAGAAGGAATAGGTTTAAAGCAAGGTGTGTTACGATTCGCATGTGAAATCCAGTTTCACTTAAACACTTGAAAATTTGCGTGTAACTTTTCTATCTGTCTCTTGACGATTCCTGTGTGTGAGATCCTAATTCTAATCTTGCGTTATTATACATTCTTAGTTTGCTTGATCTAGTGCATCATTCTTCTGCCACGTACCTATTTAGTTGAATTTATAATTTATCATAATTTGTATTGATAGTTTGGCAGTTCATATTTATAATGAGATGAAGACATGGATTTCGATACGAATCGTAACAGCGACGATACTGGGCCCAGTTTCTTACAATTTTGCTCATCGTATATAGTGTTTTGTCTGAGACCACTGTGATCGACTCGTATCAACTAAGAGAAAGAGTGAACATATGTCTGACGTCTGACGTAGGATGATTATCTCCTTTTTGCTGTTTCATCATCGATGTACAATTTTATTTTATTGTTGTGTTGTGCGATCGGCTATCGCATTTTACTGTTGTCGTAGGAGGTGTATATTGG
>JARSSU010039169.1:0-83572 GCA_029619165.1 Eurosta solidaginis
AAACACTGGTATTTTCCCTTATTATTACTCATATTCTTTACGAAACTTCGTTCAACTTGCAGTCTGCATGCATCAATTGAAACTTGCAAGGATACCTTGGGCGTTATTTAAGCATTTATTCAACGGTACCCAGAAATGCCCAAGAAATACCCCAGGCTTAAATTGATGGTTGCAGCACCCGGAAGCTATTGTATTCAGAAAAATAATAATAAAATCGGAAAACTAACATCTTCAAATTAAAAGTTTTGAAGTTTGAAAATAAAAAGAATTTCTTGGGCGTTTTCTTGTGACCTGGATACCGCGTTTAACCAGAAGACGCAATTCGGTTCAAAATGGATAACAAAATATATCCAAGAACAAAAACAGACCAGTAAGGAAGGCTAAGTTCGGGTGTAACCGAACATTACACACTAAGTTGAAAGCTATGGTGACGAAATAAAGGGGAAATAACCATGTGGAAAAATGAACCTATCGTAACCCTCGAATGTGTTTGTATGACACGTGTATCAAATGGAAGGTATTAAAGAGTATTTTAAGAGGAGTGCGCCATAGTTCTATAGGTGGACGCCTTTTCCAGATATCGCCATAAAGGTGGACCAGGGTGACTCTAGAATTTGTTTGTACGATATGGGTATCAAATTAAAGGTATTAATGAGGGTTTTAAAAGGGGGTGGTGGTAGTTGTAGATGTGAAGGCGTTTTCGAGATATCGACCAGAGTGTGGACCAGGGTGACCCAGAACATCATCTGTCGGGTACCGCTAATTTATATATATATGTTATACCACGAACAGTATTCCTGCTAAGATTCCAATGGCTTTTGATTTCGCCCTACATAACTTTTTCATTTTCTTCTACTTAATATGGTAGGTGTCACACACATTTTACAAAGTCTTTTTTCTAAAGTTATATTTTACGTCAACAAACGAATCCAATTACCATGTTTCATCCCTTTTTTCGTATTTGGTATAAAATTATGGCATTTTTTTCATTTTTCGTAATTTTCGATATCGAAAAAGTGGGCGTGTCTAGGCGAATTTCGGCCATTTTTTATACCAATACAAAGTGAGTTCAGATAAGTATGTGAGCTGAGTTTAGTAAAGATATATCGATTTTTGCTCAAGTTATCGTGCTGACGGCCGAGCGGAAGGACAGACAGTCGACTGTGTATAAAAACTGGGCGTGGCTTCAGCCGATTTCGCCCTTTTTCAAAGAAAACAGTTACCGTCCTAGAATATAAGCCCCTACCAAATTTCACAAGGATTGGTAGACAAATTAAATGAAAAAGGGCGGAGCCACGCCCATTTTGAAATTTTCTTTTATTTTTGAATTTTGTTGCACCATATCATTACTGGAGTTGAATGTTGACATAAGTTACTTATGCACTGTAAAGATATTAAATTTTTTTTTAAATTTGACTTAAAACATTATTTTTTTTAAGTGGGCATGGTCGTTCTCCGATTTAATTTTTATTAAGCATACATATAGTAATAGGGGTAACGTTCCAGCCAAATTTCATCATGATATCTTCATTTTTCTATTCATTTTTTATTTATTCTTTTAAAAGTGAGCGGTGCCACGCCCATTGTCCAAAATTTTACTAATTTTCTATTCTGCGTCATAAGTTCAACTCACGTACCAAGTTTCATCGCTTTATCCGTCTTTGGTAATGAATTATCGCACTTTTTTGGTTTTTCGAAATTTTCGATATCAAAAAGTGGGCGTGGTTATAGTCCGAAATCGTCCATTTTAAATAGCGATCTGAGATGAATGCCTAGGAACTTGCATACCAAATTTCATCAAGATACCTCAAAATTTACTCAAGTTATCGTGTTAACGGACGGACGGACGGTCGGACATGGCTTAATCAATTTTTTTTCGATACTGATGATTTGGATATATGGAAGTCTATATCTATCTCGATTCCTTTATACCTGTACAACCAACCGTTATCCAATCAAAGTTAATATACTCTGTGAGCTCTGCTCAACTGAGTATAAAAAGGACCTTCTTAGTGATCAGTTTTCATGTTCACATATTTTCTCACTACACCGAGATCGTTTAGTGTGATTTATTGTCTTAAGGTTTATTTAATGTTATTTCGCGACCACAATAGGTTGCGGGGAATGGTAAATCTCTTGTTTGCTCTGAAAGAACTTACATTACGAAAACTTTGCATTTTGTTGTTATCAGGTCTGTTAGTCCTGAAAACTTAAACCAAAAAAAAATACGGTATTTCCCGTTGGTATATTTTTGGGTCCACGCATGGACTATTTTAGAGGTAATTTGTGTATTAATGTTGGCATCATTCCGAGACTTTTATGAGATAGTTTCGGGATTATTTTAGCGATTATTTCCAAATATTTTCGACAATATTTTGGAATGATTTAGGATTTGCAAAAATTCATTCATAAACATATTATTATCGGATTGTTATATTCATATTTTCGATAATAAACAGATAAATTTTCGAATAAAAAATCGATAAGCACATAACTTTTCGACAATAAACCCATAAGTCATCGATATTTCTTGCCAACGGTAAAAAAATCGTAATCGTAATAATAAAACAAATCGCTAACTCGCCAATACCTCGCCGATAAAAAATGGATAATAAACCGTTAGCTAATCTAAAATAAATTACAACACGACCATAAACCGTCTGTGGTCCAGAGGGGTCATTAAAATTGGAATATTCAAAAAATTTACATTACATTTTTTGAGTTTTAATACCAAAAATCGAGAATAATATAGTTGGCGATATCACATATAAATTCTGGTCTCGAAAAGAAATGGCTGAAAGGGGCGTCGCAAACTGATAAAAGCTCAGATTTTAAAAGATTTAAAAGAAGTATTCAAAGGGCAATAAAAAATAAAAAAAATTTTAGCAGCAGATCTCAAATTAAACACCATATTGGCCGTTGTCAATAGGGATCAAGCTTTTCCCCCTGTACATCACCAGAAAGCAGAGATCTCCTCGTTTCCCTCCTTCCAAATACGTGTACCATAACATGACCCCCCAGCGAAGAGTTCGATCTTTTATTTGTTGTGGTATGATTTTTTGTGTGTAAAGCTGATACAGATAAACATTAAATCTCCGTCCATAACTGCCGCTAGCATCACGGATATGAGCATAAATCTTTCTGTGAACTTTTCTCTTAATTTGTACAAGAGTCACTCCGCTCCGAATGAGACTAGTATTCCTGTCGGTATCCGTATTCGAATCAGAAGAAGGAGTTTAGAGAGACATGAGGAGGAGGACTTGAACTCCTATGGAGCTCCCAACTGTCATAATTTGTCGCTAAAAGGGTCACGCTTTAAGTATGTTTATGAATATATTAACATGCCAATCAACTTTTAAATCGAGTTTAATGGTTTTATTCGTGCTAAAGTACATGCATTTTCTTGACGTCATTCACCAGCCCATACAATGTGACTTCTTCATTGATTTCTAAAGCCTTATCTCTGTAGATGTGTAAATAAGGAGCTGTGTCTGTCTTGAGTTTTATATCAAAATTTAAGATATAAGAATCCATAACCTTTATTACAAAACACTCCCATAAAATATTTAATTTGCCAACCAAGGACGAGCATGTATAAATGTTTATTAAATATTATTAAGTTCATAAAAGCTCAATAAATAACTCGTCTCTTTAAAACGTTTACAGCAAGGATGTGCTTTCGCGCATCTCACCCAACGTACTTACGCGCCCCTATTATGTTGGACATGTTGTTAGCTACTTGTAAATAAATGCTTATTAAGCTGATTTAAGGCTAAATCATCACAAATAACCGCACACATAAGCGTGTTTAGCTTAACATACCGAACGCAGGCCAACCACTGGACATTTAACGCTTAAAAGGCATTTTCTTTCTTATTAAGTAGAGCGAGTAAGTTGAATGCCGCGAAAAACAAATAAGATTTTATTGACTTCAAGTTTTCTTGATGTAGTGATGTAAGATCCTAAGAAATCAATTTTGGGAATTATATTGTTTGTTGTATTTTTTTTTAAGAAAGAGCTCTTTGCATACAACATTTTGGTTTACTTTGTTTTTTGATGTTTTGTGATAACATTTTTGATAAACAAGAGGTTAGCAAGTGAAATAAGGTACGAGCAAAAAATCATTCAAGTATCTACGTATCCATTACACTAAGTATATACATATTACACCTTGTATATATATCAATTTGTAAACAATGAAAGAATAATGGCCCTGTGTATTTTCGAATTTTTCGTTAATCTCAGCAAATAATTTAGGCAGTGAAAAGCTTTGAATACAAATATTGCACACTGATATAATTCGATAGCCGAAATGAGTTTGGTGAGTGCGCAACGCACAGTGGCCGATTTGTGCGCGCTAGTGTTGGAAAAATAAAAAAAGACTTTAATTTTTAATTCCCTATTAAAAAAAATCTTCAGATAGCTCGCAATCGATTTTAAGACTTTGCTGAAAAATGAAAAATGTATGGAAACATTTAGTTTGTTGGACACTGTTACCGCAGAATAACTGATTTTATTTTGTTTGCAGTAAGTAAACTCTTTATTCATAATTTTTATTTTTATTGTTTTTTTTTCGCGAAAAAAATTATTTAGTGACAAAATAAAAACACAATATTCTTTTATCGATTTTTTTTTAAAAGCCCCGATTTTGGTTGCCGACAGATACTGAATAATTGTTTATTATTCAAATTGTTTGAAAATATTTAAAAAAATAAATTACTTTTATTTTCCAAAAACATGTTTTGAATCTGGAAGATTTGCTAGTAATGTTGCAAAAAAATGACTGAATATATCTGATTTATGAAAGATGGAAAACGATGAAAAAAAAACTTTCGAATCCGCTTGAGCTACAAAAATTATATTTGTTTATAAAAAAAAATATTTTTTTAACACAATTTTTGAATTATTGGCTATTTTTAAAAACATTTATTGAACTTGTAAGATTTACTACTAATGTGAAAAGACGATTGAAAATATCTAATTTAGGGAATATAAAAGACAATAGAAAAGAAAAACCTTTAAATCCGCTTAGGTTAAAACAAAAAACTATTTATCATATGTGTAAGCCAAATTTTGGAAAGCCTGTTTTCTTCGCAAATTCGAAAATATATCAATTTAATATATTTAATTCTTAAAAGATAGCAGACTGCGAAACAATCGATTTACACTGAAAGAAATGGTGCTAGTAAAATCAACAAATCGGCTCTGTTGTTCTTGACTTAACGGAGATTCGCGAAATTGATCGAATTATGGTCAATTCGACCGAGTTCTTTGTCAAGCGAACAAATTATTTTAGTTATTTCAACAGAAGAGATGTTGTCGCTCTTAAGTTAACAAAATTCTGTAAAATTGACAGATTCCTAATCAATCTAACTGATTTTTGGTTACACAATGATCTCACTGGTCATTTCAACAGCGATCAACATTCAATACATGAGCAAATTTCAAAGAGAATTTTACGCTCACTGCGCTCTCTACTTTTTATTTATGTATGCTGTGTACTATATGGATGCACATATTTACGTATGTATATGGCGGCCGCCGTGGTGTGATGGTAGCGTGCTCCGCCTATCACACCGAAGACACTCCGAGTGTATTCCCTGCAGTCAAACCAACTAGTTGTATACTAGAAGAATACTAGTTTGCCAAAAAACTATAATGGTATGAGTTCTGTCTTTTTTCCATATTACCAACTGGTATTTTTAACACGGCGATGTCCTACGAAATATCAATTGCCAGCCTCTGAATCAGCATCATACCAATTGACAAACTAGTCATTATATACACCAACATCATACCAGATGACATACTAGTCAGCATACCCATCAGACTCATACCAATTAACATACTAGTCAGCCTTTGCGCCAGCATTATACCAGATGGCATACCAGTTATTGTATACACCAATATCATACCAATTGACACACTAGTCAGTAGACTGGGTTGGTCCCCATACAAAAAAAAAGTTGCCAATGTCCGCCCCTAAATTTGAAGATTATGTTGAGAGGGTTTCGAAAAATTTTTTAAATTTTTTTGATCCTTCGAAATACAGCCAAAAAGGTTTTTTCGTTGTAACTTGGTTATTTGACGACCGATTTTTAAAATTGATATGTCATTATTTTGGCCTTGAGAAGCTCCACATTTCCGTTTAATGCCCTTTTAAGCTATGAAGTCGTTTTCACATGATTAGGTCAGCTAACAAAATGTTACCCCCTAATGTATATTTTTTCCCTACCAAACGAAAGTACTTAAAAATTCAAAAAAATGGTGCTTTGAAACCATATTACTAAAATAATAAACAAAGAAGTTATAGCACTTTCAATATTTATTGCAACTGTTATTTTACCTGATTCTTATTATACTTAGGCCTGAAACTCATTATATTTTTGTAGGAAAAATTGCAGGGTTTGGATTGAAAAGTTAATAAAGATATGCCAAATATCAGGAATAGGGAAAGTCAAAGTAAATAAGTGAGTCAAACTTGTAGTTTCGTATTTATAATAATAACGTTATGCGACAAAATCAACTTTTTTCTGGGTATTGGACAGAACCCACTTTATTGTAGAGATTGAGGCTTAAGTAAACAAAGTACTATCTCCGTTTTTCCCACATTAAATCCCTCAAGCCAAGAGAACTGCTAGGGTTCATCATGGAAGTCGGATGGGATGAGGTGCTGACCAAAGGTCGCAGTGCAATCCTCAATAAATTATCTATCTATCTAACGGAGAAGGGACGAACCAGTAGTAGTTGACTGTGTAAAAACAGGCCAAGCTGCACTAGCGCCGTCCTGTTATGAGTGTTAATGGAGTTCAGAATGGCGGTAGTGATATTCACTTTACGGAAGTCATGCTTATGGCTGGATAACCGAACAATTTCATTTAATTGAGGGAATCATAACGGCTTTAAACGTTTTCGTTACTGACTGAAGGGATAATATCGGTAGATACTGGCTTGGTTTCCGGTCTTTCTCTGTTATCCTGGTAAGGCATAGGCTTGTAACGACAAGTATAAAACATGTCCTAGGCTACTGATGCCCTCATGGCACAGGTGTTTTGGCATCGGTATAGGTCTTCCGTCTGGGACTATTGATATGGATGGCTTGGCCTTTTCAATAACTTCTTTAATCTCTGTTGAGGTAACGGTGAGGGTTGACTCGTCATGCTTGTGTTTATGTGCCCGTTGATTTGGACGATATCTAGCATTGTCAACTGAAGTATGCATTGCAAATTGGCTACAGAAAGCACTCGCGCATTTCCTCGAGCCGACAGACGAAATTATAGTCAAATGAATTATTTAAATACTAACTAGTATTAATAACACCACAAAATTATAGCCAATCAACTAGAGTTTGGTCGTTTCGTTCTGAACTTGTTCAATTGACCGGGTCTCTCAACTGATCAAGTGAACTAGATCTTCGATTTCGGTTCTATTTGTTCTTTTAGTTCATTTGTTCTTTTAGTTCGTTTTATCTAATGTTATTCTTTCTCTCATATCGTTCGCGAACATACATACGTAAATTCATACATACATACGCAGAAATTCACAGTGGGCACGAATGTCGATGATGCCACTTACACTAAAGATATGTGTGGTCACGTTTGTGTGTGGCACTGCTACATGCACATTTAAATATACCTACACAAAGCATTGCTGCATACACACCCCAATCTATACTTGTAGGCTTTTTCCGCGGGGGCGAGCAGCAGTGAACAAATTTGCTTGAAAAAAAAAGAACAAATGAATAAAAAGAACAACTTCTTCGTTCATCAGAAAAAGAATGAAAGATTCGAATCTCTGTAATGAACGAAAAAGCACAACTCTACAATGAACCATTCTAAAACTGACCAGTATGATGAACGCCACACAATTCTAGTCAATTAACTACTCATACACTAACTAGTATGAATAACACCACAAAATTATAGTCAATGAACTATTCAAAAGCTGACTAGTATGAATAAACCCACAAAATTCTAGTCAATGAACTAGAATGTTTGCTGACTACTTTGGCTTTTGACTGCAGGGTTTCTATCATGAAAAGATCTCAGTGAAAACTCATCTGTCTTGCAAACGCCGCAAAATAGGTACTTTCGTACAAAGCTGTCGCAACAACTTTTTTTGTTCATTTGACTACTAAAACGGTCAATTACGAATCAACGATTTGTGCGCAGTTGATTCAACATCTTGTTGCGATGGATAAAAATTGACAGAAATTTCGGTTGAATTGACCCGTATTTCGGTTGATTTTACCAGTCTTTTTCTTTCAGTGTGTGCATATTTTGCTATAATAAATAAACAAACAAAAAAAAATTCAGTTTTTAACGCATATATTTTTTCATGAAAAGATTATGATTAACAATTTTTCTTTAACAAGCATTATTTTTTGTTTAAAAAAATGTATAATATTTAATTTTTTTTCTAGACAAGTTATTCATAATTTTTTAGCATTGAAATGAGTTTGTTTTTAGTTACAAAACAAAGATTATCTGTATTTAATTAGCGACCTTTGCTCATATCTCTTTATACAATGGTTTTTGTTATTGTTATTAGAGACAAATTGTAAAGTTTACAAACAAATTTCACTTCGTCATCAGCTAGCTTTTCGGGAGCTGGGCATTGAACTCGAATCTACAACATTCATATCAGTGCAAATGCAGATGCCTTTAGCTACTCAGCCATATGAATGTCCCGTTGCTCGCTTTACAATTGGTCCCTAAGAATTGCCTTTGCTTGTTTCTATTCCCTTTTATTCACCATGTAAGGCAATAACACTCTGTATGTAGTTAATTCCTAATAGTGTGGATATGATTTAGTGCGCTTTTGAAAGCTTAGTAACATTTGTCGATTTTTTACAGTATTTGTTTTTAATACTTCCGCGTACTTTATATCAATATGATCATAGTATTTATTAGCGAGCTTTGATCATATTGCTTTATACAATGGTTTTTTGTATTTGATATTATAGACAATTTAAAGTTTACAACGGCAATGTTACTAGGGCAATCTTCTTAATTCCTTGTTGATTTCGTGAGCTGAGCATTGAAGTCCGAAATCTGCAACATTCAATGTCAGTGCAACTTTAGCTACTCGGCATATAATGTCTTATGAGACCAATTGTAAAGCGAGCAACGGGTACATCCTATGGCTGAAGTCGCTAAAGGCATCTGCATTTGCACTGATAGTGATGGTTCCAATTCAGTTCAATGCCCAGCTCCCGAAAAGCTAGCTGATGAAAGATTATCGTAAAAAAAATTTGTTAACTTGGTCTGAAAAATTTTTTGAATTTGAAATATCTTCTGCGAATGTTTCGACATACATCTAGTAAAGATATCTATATTTATGACAGATGAGTAAGGACGGTACAAAACTTTGCCATTCGTTGAGTCAAAAACGTAAAATTTATTTCAAAATAATATATATTTTATGAGACTTGTTTTTGATATACGTTTTTAATTGCTAAAAGTTCCTAAAGAGAACAATGGTTAGTAAGATATTTTTGTGTTTTACAATTACTCTAAAAGATTTTTTGATTTGTATCAAGCCTTTGAAAAAATTATTCGTTGAATATTTGATCTCCACTCTAATAATATAATATTTTTTTATGAGCACTATTGAATTTGAAAAAAAACAAACAAATATTGAAGAAACAAATTTTAATATTAAAATTTTTAAACTAAAACTTTATTTTTTGATAGCAAAATTTTTTGTAGCCACATACGGTTAATTGATTTGAATTGCATTCATAAACTTACTTTAATAAAATATAATATGTTTTAATTAGACTATATTTAAAAAAATTTTAATTCGTCGACTTTTTTCCGAACATAGTAAAACAACCCGATTGAAGATTTCAATATTAAAATAGTAATACGATGCGGCATAAAAACTCTTGAAACCAATAAGTGTTTTTTGGGTGGAAACTCATATAATTTGTTAAAAAGTTAAAAAACATAAATAACAACAAAACGAAGTTCGTAAATACCAATTATAAGTATCTAACATACCTTTGGGATCTATTAATATTTTGCCGCTACAGCCCTTTAAATCGACCACTGTGCAACGCCGCCTAGAGCTTGTACTTTATAAACAAAACCGAAAATTAATTTTTTGTAGATTTTTATGTACTTAAATACACGTGCAAAGTTACGTACCTACATATAGAGCAAATACCGTTTAAAAGCAAATGCACATAGAACGGTGAGAAACAAGCACACACCAGAACATTAGACCAGCTCAAAAATGCAAAAGAACATGCCTAGACTTAAAACTTATGTAAGAACTTGTGTTTTTAAGTAATGGTAAGATGTTAAGGTCAAATGAAAGGCATTCACTGAAATAAGTGCCCATTTTAAGTGCTTTGGAAACCTAAAAAATCGTAAAATTGTAAACATCGATCCTAAGTGAGGTTGGGGTGGGGTCATTAAAGCATGTTTTCCGAAAGTTTTAGTTTTTAGATTGAATTTGCTTAACTGACTTAGTTCAATAATCAATTTCCCAGTTAATAGAACCTTTTATTAGTTATAATTTGTATTAATCAGTCAGTAGCATTTTATATGACTAATCAGATTTTGTTTAAATCAAAAGTTACATATGATTGTAACAAAAAAATTTTAAATAATAGTTCAGAGATAGTTTGTTGATTATAAGTCAATCAGAACCATATTCGATTAAAAAGACGAGACTAAATGTAAAAATTTGAATTTAAAAATTATTTGTCAAGTATTGCAGGTTGAATAAACTTTCATTTATCATTTCATTTAGCATATGATTAATGGATTAGTTTTGTTGTTACTCAAAAAATTTGGTACAGGATTTTAATTTTTTAAAAGTAAAAAATTAACAATTGTTTTTCTTTTTATTCGCCTATTGATAAATGATTCAAGGTTCGATTCGAGCTCAAGGCCAGAACAATAATTTTTTTCTAATGATAATTATTGTTATTTTTAAATTTTTTTAAATTTGAAAAATTGTATTTTATTTTTGGAATAGTAAGTAGAAAATTTTTCAGACAACCTGCCATGTTAATAAACCATGAGCACTTGGGAATTTCAAACAAAGTAATTGACAATAAACAAAAATCCAGCATTATCAGTGATTTGCACCAGATGGCGCAACACTGAATAAATATATTTGGTAAAAGGAATAGAAGTAGCAAATTTGCCAGTTAAACAAACCACCGCTGTATAGCTAAATGGTTAGCGCAGCGTGCCTAAAGCGTACTGATGATGAAGGCTTAGCACCCTTCGAAATGGATCTATCTGCGCAGCTATGGCAGGTTGTCTGAAAAATTTTCTACTTACTATTCCAAAAACAAAATAAAATTTTTCAAATTTAGATAATTAGAAAAATTGTTTTTTCAATTAAATAAATAAAAAAAAATTTTTTTGTTTTTAGCTTTAACATTAAAGTACGTGTATTTAGAATATGATATGAGAAAGGTTACATTAAAAACTCAAAAAATTTTATTTAAAAAGTCATATCTACACGGAAAAAACACTAATGTGTTTTTTACATTTTAAAATGTGAAAAACACATTATTTTATCATTTATCAAATAATTTGAATTTTACATTTTTGAAATGTGTTTTTAAAATGAAAAAAATGTAGATATTACATTATAATAATGTGTTTTCTATATGGAAAATAATGTCAAATTTGCATTGTATTTCAAAATAGGAAATGTGTACTTCGAAAAAATGCTGTAAATTTAGTATTATTTAAATGGGGAGAATAAAAGCAAAGCACGAGAATTAGCATCGTTTAGTTTGGCAAACAAACAGTACCGTAAGCAATGTTTATATGTATGTTTATATGTAGCTTGTCGCAAATAATCAGACGCATGGAGTTTTCATATTTGCCTTTTCATTCCGATGAATGTAATCGCGGTTGAGGCAAACGAGCAAACGCCTTAATTGATTATGTATATTCACGCATGCAATAAGTTGGTTCATTTTAAATCAATGTCGATTATGTTCGTCTAAGCAGTGTATTTTGTGTGCTTAAATTATGTTAAAATTTGTGTTAAAGTTTGTGGTGTGGTGGAAGTGACCTACTAGAATTTTGTTGCGCTCCGCTGCTTTCCACCGAAGTTTACGCTTGCAACATCTTTACTCTTCGGTCAGTCTTTGATTATAGTAAAAGTTAACATGTAAATTTGTATATTTAATAAATTGCAGAATTATTATGGAACAGAATATGATTAAAATATAAGTGTTCACTCCGTACATACATAAGCTTGCATTTTAAAAATATAATATCACCAACAAAGTAAATACGTAGCAGAATTATAAAGACATTTATTAATATAGACATAAAAACATCAAATATTTTAATTGTAAAGACATGAAAAATGAAATGATCCTGAGGCAAGGGGGCGGGTGTTTAAACCCCCAAAACCTCCTCCCCCTCCCCCCCGTCGCTACGCCCCTGCGTTATAGTAATAAACGTAGCCAGGTGCAACTAATCTTGCTAAATATATTATTGAAAAAAATTCATCAAACAATTAATTTCATTTGAATTTATCCTAAATTAAAATAAGTCTATTAGTTATGAAATTTAAGAAGACATTGATCAAAAGGCAATTTTGTTGCTGAATCAAATTTTTGTTACTCAGTGCTATGAATAATCAAATTAGTTATTTTTTAATGAAACAAAAGGCTATTATTCGGGAAGAAAGTTATTTTTGCTAATCGAAATTCACTTATTTCTAAATAATTTAGCAATTAAAATTAATTAATCGACACACTCAATTGGTTGATTAAGTGCGCAACACTACTATAAAACTGTCTGGAGAAAAGCAGTTTAAGGTCTTCTGAGATGGTATATTTACCCTATTTTTCAGTACTATCATAGCCATAGCACAGAGTCGCATCGAACTATAAACATTTGTTTTTTAAGTAGCATTATACCACAGTATAACAAATAAATTCATAGCTACGTATGTTTTCAGATACAAAATATTAGCATTTCCGCCATAAGTTTCAAAGCTCACCAATAGACAAAATCCTGAAGAATTATTAAATGGAATTCTATGAATTTATTTGCGCCCTAAACACAATAAACATAATGAATCTGGGCTTTTTTTACTGACCTTAAATCTTTCGAATACACATACACACACAAGGGTAAAAAATTGGGCCATAAAAACGTGTCAGCGTACACAAAGACTTTTTAATTTTTGCTAAATCAGCAGGCAATCAATAAAAGAAGAACGAAGAAAAGCTGTAATAAAATTTTTTTATATGGATTAAGTAAAACTCTGGAAAATATTCATAAATATTTAAAATTGCAATATTTTGTCATAACTTCCCTCATCAATTTGACTGGCTGGACAAAGTGACAATATTTGCTGAAACATAACTCTGAGAGCGAGATATTATTGCTACACAAAGTGTGAATGTATGTATGTACTCGTATTACCAAGAAATTCTTAGATGTATTATTTGATATATGAATCGGCATGTGTATGTATAGGTATGTATGTATATGTATATGCGTGCAAGTAAATATTTGTATATCTTAAAGCCGCTAGCTGACAAGTAGCCAATAGCGTAGCTGAAATTAAATAAACTTCACAAAGCGAAACGGTAGCTTTGAAATTTATAAACCAGCAGTAGATAGTATGGTATTATTTTTCGGGATTATATGAATAGTCCAAAGGCTTCATTCAAACGCTAAAATAATTTTCTCGGCAATATTTTGAAAATTGCTCTTTCTTATGAAACCGGTTACTTTTTCGAACTGTTTAATTTCTCGGAGCCGGTTCACTTTTGAAACCGCATAGTTTTTAAACCTACTGCTGCTATACTCTCTCGAAACCGGCTACTGGCTTGGAACCGATTACTGTTTGGGACAGATAACTTTTTGGAAACAATTGCTTTGTTAGAAGCAGAGACACTTTTCGAAGAAGTCACTTATTTCAAACCGGTTACTTTTGTATCCGGCTACTTTTATGAAACTGGTTACAATTATGAAATTTTGTAGCTTTTTTAGAATCTGTCTGTTTATGACATTTTATTCTAAATTGGATACTTTTTGAACCCAAGCACTTTACAGAGCCGTTTTTTTTTGAAACGGTCGCTTTTTTAGAACCGATCACTTTTTTGGTAAGCGATCACAAATTGTTTAAACCAGATATTCATTGGAACCGGTTACTCTTTTGGTAGTAGCTAATTTTTCGAACTGATTACGCTTTTGAAACTATATATATTTTTTTGGAACTGGCTACTCATATAAATCCGGTTAATCAATCTCATCGAACCAAGTTCTTTTTTAGGACGGATTACTCTTCTGGAAGAGGATATATTTTTGAAACTCGATAACTTCTTTGAGAATCATAATTTTTTTCGAAACAGTTACTTTACCTGAACCGATTAATTTTAGGAATCGATATTCTTTTTTTGAACTGATTACTTTTTTAACTGGCTATACAAGTTTAACATTTTAATGTTTTTTCCGAAATCTTCGGTTAAAATTTTTAAACAGCTACATTTTTTGGAACCTTCTTGAAATTGCCATTCTTTTCTAGTCGGTAATTTTTAGAAGCCGATTACGTTTTTTAACCGGTACATTTTTTTAAATTAATTGCTGTTCCGAAAGAGACCACTTTTTTGATAGAAATTACACTTACGAAATAGTTTCGAAGCTATACCAAAAATAGTAACACAATGCACCCCAAAACTGTGCTAAAATAAGCCCGAGACCAATCTTGAAAAGTACCGAAATGGTTTCGTACTAATTTTGAAACAAATACAAAACGGCCACGAGGTGATTTTAGATCGACTTTGTTTTTATTCTTAAACAATGCTCAAATCATCGAAAGAAAATCTTCATACTTTCTCAAACCGAACGTGGTTTCGGAAGGGTCCCGAAAGAAAATAATACCGTAAGAATTCCACAATAGTGCCGGAAACAGGCATAAAGCATGAAAGCGATTCCTTACTACACACTCAGAGAACTCGAATTTTTCCTAAAAAAGTACAAAAGTGCTCGTAAGGTACATGCGATCTGTGTTTATGCACATATGGGTATAATTAGTTGGAATCTCGATATTTTAATTTTATATTCTTAAATGAATGACAAATGGAAACCAATATTGCAAATTATTTTAACACACAAATTATTCTTTTTAATTAATTAATTTAAAGATTTACTCTTATTTATTTGCCTGTCAATGCCCATCCCCTGACTTTGCTTTTTGGCGACGAGTCATAGAAATTTTTTGCAAGGTAAATAAGGTACACAATGTAATCGTATGTATTTGGCGTGTATATGTTTATTATATTATTTGCTCTTTCATTTGTTAAATATTTGAGAAATACGTTGGCACATTTTGCTTTCATGCATTAAACAATGTGTTTGGTTGTTTGTAAAATTCAATTCGCACGTATTTTTGTAAATGCGTTAGCGGATTGGATGATGAGACAAGCAATTTGTATATACATATGTATATATCATTGAGGTAAATAAGTTAGAAACAAAATGGCAAACTTTTGTGTTTCGGGTATGACGTAGCTCATATGTGCGCTCAGAAACCATAAAGTTAATTTACAATGATTGTGACTCACATATGTATATTTTGTGTGGATTGTAGACGTGAGTCTCGCTGTTGCGAAATTGTGGTTTTCAGGTATGACCACAGACATAAAGTTCAAGGAATCGATTGCGGTTTCAACATACCTTGAATATGTATGTATATCATTGAGTACGTTATAAGTATATATATCGAAGACATATACAATATGAGTAACCTAAGTGTGTATCTCACGGAACTTTGAAGTGTCCATTGTGGACAGGACCCACTGGGAAATAGAGAATCCTTATAACGACCCTGACTCAGAGGTCTGGCTCACGAATGGATCGAAATTCGACAACGGAAGAACGGGAGCTGGCATTTGTGGGCCGAACTTCAAAAAATCGGTACCAATGGTATGCTACCCGACCATATTTCAGGCAGAAATTCATGCAATAGAAGTCTGTGGTAGAGAATGTCTGCGTAGAGGCTCAACATCGAAGAGCATCTACATTATGTCGGACAGCCAGGCGGCCCTGCGTGCCTTGCAATGCTACACAGTTATATCGAAGCTAGTGGATGAATGCACTGAAATCCTTAATGACCTGGAGCCAAAAACAAGGTTTTGTTAGGATGGCTTCCCGGATATCAGGGCCATGAAGGTAATGAACATGCAGATTACCTAGCAAAGCAGGGTGCTATATCAGCATTCTATGGTCCAGAGCACTTTTGTGGACTCACAAAAGTACACACTAGGGAAACTATAAGTAACTGGGAAACTAAACAATTCAGATGTCACTGGATTTACTGCCCAGGGCAAAGGCAGGCTCAACTGTTTATACTTCCGGCAACGAAAGTATCAGCCAAACTCATTAATCTAAGCAGGGAGGACCTAAGAACTCTTACTGGGTACTATACGGGATACTGCGGTTTACGATATCACCTAAGTAAATTAAGTCTATCGGATATCCCAAATCTGTCGTTTCTGTGAGCTGGATGATGAAACGCCGATTCACATTCTCTGCGAATGCGTCGCTCTAGCTAGACAGAGACTATCCCATCTAGGTGGTGGGACTCTTAATCCCTGTGTCATATGGAGTAAAAAGCATGAAGAGGTACTTAGATACATCAGAAGCTTCCAGATACAAAATTAGGCTGAAAGGTCATGCACAATAGATCTGCACAAAGGTCGCAGTGCTTCCAGACCTATTAATAATAACCTAAGTGTGTAAATTTATAGATATTATAAGCGAATGGGTATAATAAACCTAACGATTGATATATTCAAAAAAAATTTTTGCTAGGATGCAGCTTTGTGGTCGATAGATGAGAATGCAAATTAAAAGTTTCTCTCCTACGCGTTTTTATACTTTCACGTCTTCCTCAGGGAGTTTTAACGTGATATGTTAATTTACTTTTGAGTACTTTGGGCGTTGAAATTATACTCACAAACTGGCTCATATCTCTGAAGAGAGAAGACCTAAGGCTCATAATGCGCATACTAACTGGACATTGCCTTCTGCACGTTCTGTGTTCGTGTCTTGAGCTCCAGCTATGAGGGGCAGCAGAGTTGCCAGACCTCGAGGCAAAAATTAAGCTCAGGCCCAGAAAACTTCTAGTATTTACCAAGAGGACGGGGTTATTCTATTAAATAATTTCTGGCACCTGATTGAGGTTCTTCCGTTTAGTCGTCAAATAAATTCTGGCAACACTATAGACACATTCAGTCTATGCGAGGTCTTTATTGACTGATCAGTTCAACCTAATCTAAGCTAACTCCATCTTTCCTATAACGCGCATCCTTGCTCTTCAATAATTTAACACAAATAAAACGGAATTTAAAGACCTTTAAGTTTTCAAAGAAGAAAAGTTGCTATGACGCGCAGGTAGACGAACCCACCATCGTTGCGGCTTTATTCTGTCTTTAACAGATTATCCTCAAGTCTTAAACGTGGTTGTCTGCCCCACTGGGCAAAGTAGAGTAGAAAATTGAACAAAGAAAAATATGCTAAAAATCTCTGTACGGTATCGTGTAACGATAAAATATGGCAGAGATTTTATAAACGTACACATATACAAATGTACATACATATGTATGTATGTAGGTCCCTGCGTGCGTTCCTTTTCGACGACATGGCGTATACGCAACTATAGAAGGCTTTATTCAAGGCATCAATTATCCAAAACAAACTTACTTACGTGTATTGTATGTAGGCGGAAATTTGCATATGATTAGCAAGATTTTGGGAAACCGTTTGAGCTTTTAAGGCATTGACATACATACACATCATACATATATAAATGGCATGCTCAAATAAGCAAAAGTGGTATGCAAATTAGTATTTGCCTATATTCATAGTTCAACGTGTTCGTATGTATGTTTGTATATAAATAAGCAAGTGAAGCATATTGGTTTATTACCTGTATATGCATGCATTTATGTTTGTATTCATTATTTAATTTACTGGCTTCTACTTCTTATTATAAATACATTCTGTCTCTGACGGTAAGGGCGCCCACGTTCAGCTGCTGCTCCGTAAATGGTTGAAACTTAGGCTTGTATGAATATATATTAAAACTTGAGTGTGCTTTGTTGCTCAAAGTTGAATAAATTTTTAAAACTCAAACAATGAAATATTCACAAAATTTAAATGTATGAGATCATTATTGCAAATTCTCCATTGCGTTAATTGCAGGCGGTCAAAGATGAATATTACAGTTAATTGAAGCTTGAGAGTGGTTGGTTAATAATAACTTTACTTGTTCCTTACTCTCCGCGTAGATTTGGGCCGAGTTTCTCTTCGATTAGTGACGTGCTACTTAACATTTTTATTCTTTCTAGCTTGTACTTGCCGGTCAATAAAAGCCCAATAAGGACTGAATGTGTCCAAAGCGTTACCAGAATTTGTTAGAAGGCCAAACGGAAAACCATCAAATAGGTACCAGGACTTATCTTATAGAAGAACTCCGTTCTCTAGAAGTTTTCTAGCAACCTAGCTGAATGCTCACCTAGAGATCATGCGACTCTGCCGCCTACATCTGCTGTTGCTGACGAGGCCTGGTTTAAAAGCATGTGAGCCAAGAAATCAGTATCCAGTTAATACGTACATCCTTAGCCTTAAGTCTTCTCTCTTCAAAGATATGATGGACTTTGTCAGTTTAATATCGTAGCGTTTGCTCTGATCTTAGAAAATGTTGCAGCTTTCCTGCTTTATTGATCGTATGCGACGACCTTATATCTGCAGGCGGTATGTGCATGTGCGCTGTCGGTGTCGTTTTTAAGGCTGCCGTTATGCTCGTCACTCTCTGTAGTAGTATTAAGGTATAGTTTTAGCATATTCAAAAGGCGTCCACCGTGGTGCGATGGTAGCGTGTTTCGCCTACCATACCGAAGGTCCGAACAAAGCAGCATCAGAAGTGTAGAAACAAGTTTTTTTCAGTTAGAAGAAACAAATTTTTTAGGAAGGTCGCCCGTTGGCAATGGTTTGGCAAAGACTATTATGAGAAGCTTCTCAGTGAAAATTCATCTGCCCTGCAGCTCCCTTTCGGTGTTGGCATAAAACATGTAGGTCTCGTCCGGCAAATTCGCAGAAAAATTAAAAAAGAATACAGCGCAAATTGGAAGAGAAGTCTTTGTTTTTTATTACTTCAATGTAGCTTAAGAAAAGGATCAGCAAATGGTTCGAAAATGTTTTCAAAATTCACTAAAAAAGAGGCACAAAACGCTTAAATTTAACGGAATTCATGTCGTTTCTTCCTTGCGTGGTTCTCGATCTTGTTCAAATTTCAAATTCAAAAAAACACAGTAGCTCGTTATGAATCGAGAATTGGGGTAAGGAGAAGGCTGATTAGCTGGCACGTTGGGCCAGGCAGAGTAAATTTACGGAATAACCAAGAACTTTTTTGAGCCGGCTAGGCTATGGCGACCTCAAGTTCTTCCCGGAAAGAGAGGATGGATTGCCTAAAAGGCTTAGGCTAGTCATATCAAATCATTGCGAGTATCGTCAAGCCAGAACCCTAATAGTGCTGTTTTCCGGAGGGTACGGGATCACATCCCGCAAAGGGCACATCATCGATAGAACTCCTATAACCTTCGAGGAGTGTCCTTATCGCTAAAAGAAGAAGAAGAAATAAATATAAAGATGTTGTAGAGGAAGAAGAGTAAGAAAAAGAGCAGTATAATAACAATGTCAATTATAACAATGGTTATCGTCACGATTAAGAAGTCAAGGCAAAGAAAGGAGAGGAAATGAATTGAAGGGAAAAGAAATAAGTAAGGAATGTAGAGCAAAGAAAGCAGACAGCATGCTTTAAGTTTGTTATCGAAGTGTTAACTGTTTGTTATCGAAAAGTTATCGATTTGCTATCTGAGCGCTACCAATTTGTTAAAGGCATCTTACATATTTTCAATCGAAAAGTTATCGATTTGTTATCGGAAAATTATGATCGAAAAATTATTGGCTATTTATTGTCTTGTTATAAAATGTTATCAATTTACCATTGAATTGCATTTAATTGTTATTGGCAGTGTTGGTACTTAGTTATCGAGTAAAATTCCGAAAAATTAGCATTTTATGTTTCCCTATTTGTTGGAAGGTTGATACTGTTAAAGTTTCAAAGTGCCGCAAAGCGAAGTATGTGGGTTTGCTTTAAGTGTGCACCAATCTTCGTACTATAGACCCGCATGGTCAAAAGATATATGTATATAGATGTTGTAATGACCTAACTATTCTTGATTTTATTAACCACTCCACCTTTTTTATATCACTCCAGGTTTGACTATGCATCCGATCCAACATTCCCTAGGCTGCGATAAGGTCCAGGCATCAAAGCGACTTTTATCTATCTATGTACTTGTGCAAAATTTTTCTTCGTACCTGCATAAGTTTCCAATTTTATATGAATTTTCTAAATATCTTGATGCTTGCACAATACTATATCCAAATATTGCAAGTTTCAATCTTTAGCTCAATAAAAAGTGATGAAATATCGATTTCACGCATACCCTGTTTGGTATAAAAATCATTAAACTAACAAGAAACAGCTCTAATACAGGGATAGTAAACAGAAAGTATAAAAGGATTATGTGATTTTTTTTAATAATTTGGAAAAAAATTTAAACAACGAGACATCACGACGAACAAGGCGACAGTGTTTCAGTTATACCTTGTAAATCACTTCAAAGCCTTTGCTCTCGGGAATGGGATTTGAACCCGCACTCCTGTAATGATTGAGCTGGTGCAAACGCATTTGGATACGTCATGCCGTAGTTATTGTAAACTTACCCAAATTGCCATCTTTGCATATTTTATTCTTTGAACAGTATATACTTTGTATATTGTCACGTGTCAAGTTATTCTCTTTGTTGTTGGCAGGTTTCAAGGAAACATGTGTTTCCTTTGTCCTGTTTATAGAAATACAAAGAATTAACGAATGTTGTCTATTTGTATGAATTAAGCGGGATTGTTTTGTTTTTAAATGTATGAAAACATTTAATACATTTTTAGTTTATTTAATTATAAGTATAAGTATACAACAACTAAGACATGACGTGGCTTAATGCGTTTATAACAGTTGAAACATCGTAGGAGTGCGGGTTCGAGTGCTACTCCCGCGAGAAAAGGCTTTGAAGAGATTTACAAGGTATAATTGAAATATCTGTCGCCTTGTTCGTCGTGATGTTACGTTGTTTGAATTTTTTCCAGATCATTAAATAAATAAAAAATAGCTTCAAATAAATGTGTTCATACATTTAAGGTAGGAAGGGCGATCGCGGATTTATTCATACGAATATGCAATTTGTTTCCGATCCGCGGCAAATGACGATAAGCCAAATCGCAGTAACAACTTTATGTTATTTTGAAAAAAAGTCCGTCATCCTTTCTCAAATTTAGTTTAAGTCAATGGTTTAATCGTTGTGCCATATTAAGTGTTTCCAAATTATTTCAAACTACATAATGCAAAGTCTATTCTTTTAGAAATGTCCACACCAAAGACGAAGAATAATAACATCTTGAACAGTTTACTGTGTTCACAGGAGCTTCGAACTTGCAATTTTTTGAATTGATAATTACACTTAATGACAAAAGTGAAAAATAACCTACACAAATTCAAATAATTAAATATTTTATTTTACATTAAATTCAGAAAATAAATCATATTTCTTAATTAGTTCTTAAATTTGCTGCTTGTAGTCATCGCTTAATAGCTGCTCAGCCAAATTGTTGAATATTAGCAAATCAACGCGAAACAAAAATGAAGATTAGACCCACTAACTTAGATACATTTTGGTAATAGTACCAAAATTTATTTGAAATTCGCGCTTGCGCATTATTTGATTGATTGCGCTGTCTGCACTTTTTAACGCGCAGTTGTTTCTCTTTTACTTTTTTTTTATAATTAGCTATTATTATTAAAACTGCAATCATTTTTTAATATCTTCATGTATTTTCGTTTTTTTTTGTTTCCAGTAGATATGACGCTTTAAAAAAATGCTTAGTAATAATTTGTTTTGTTTTTGTAATATCACTTAAGTCAAAGCATTGCGATTTTTTTGCATTGTTTCAAAAAACTGGTATTTGCAGTTTGTTGCACTTGTCATACAACAACAATAGCAACAAGTAAGTGAAGGCTAAGTTCGGGTGTAACCGAACATTACATACTCAGATGAGAGCTTTGGAGACAAAATAAGGGAAAATCACCATTTAGCAAAATAGGGGTACCTTGGAATATGTTTGTATGACATGGGTTTCAAATGGAGGGTATTGAAGAGTATTTTAAAAGGGAGTGGGCCGTAGTTCTATAGGTGGACGCCTTTTCGAGATATCGACATAAAGGTGGACCAAGGGTGACTCTAGAATGTGTTTGTACGATATGGAATCAAATGAAAGGTGTTAATGAGTATTTTAAAAGGGAATGGGCCTTAGTTCTATAGGTGGACACCTTTCGAGTATCGACATAAAGGTGGACCAGGGTTGACTCTAGAATGTGTTTGTACGATATGGGTATCAAATGAAAGGTGTTAATGAGCATTTTAAAGGAGAGTGGGCCTTAGTTCTATAGGCGCACACCTTTTCGAGATATCGACATAAAGGTGGACCAGTGGTGACTCTAGAATGTGTTTGTACGATATGGGTATCAATGAAAGGTGTTAATGAGCATTTTAAAAGAGAGTGGGCCTTATTTCTATAGGTGGACGTCTTATCGAGATATCGACATAAAGGTGGACTAGGGGTGACTCTAGAATGTGTTTGTACGATATGGGAATCAAATGAAAGGTGTTATGAGTATTTTAAAAGGGAATGGGCCTTAGTTCTATAGGTGGACACCTTTCGAGTATCGACATAAAGGTGGACCAGGGTTGACTCTCGAATGTGTTTTGTACGATATGGGTATCAAATGAAAGGTGTTAATGAGGCATTTTTAAAGGAGAGTGGGCCTTAGTTCTATAGGCGCACACCTTTTCGAGATATCGACATAAAGGTGGACCAGTGGTGACTCTAGAATGTGTTTGTACGATATGGGTATCAAATGAAAGGTGTTAATGAGCATTTAAAAGAGAGTGGGCCTTAGTTTCTATAGGTGGACGTCTTATCGAGATATCGACATAAAGGTGGACTAGTGTGACTCTAAGTGTGTTTGTACGATATGGTTATCAAATGAAAGGTGTTAATGAGCATGTAAAAGAGAGTGGGCTTAGTTCTATAGGTGGACGTCTTATCGAGATATCGACATAAAGTGGACTAGGGTGACTCTAGAATGTTTTGTACGATATGGGAATCAAACGAAAGGTGTTAATGAGTATTTTAAAAAGGGAATGGGCCTTAGTTCTATAGGTGGACACCTTTTGCGAGTATCGACATAAAGGTGGACCAGGGTTGACTCTAGAATGTGTTTGTACGATATGGGTATCACATGAAAGGTGTTTAATGAGCATTTTAAAGGAGAGTGGGCCTTAGTTCTATAGGCGCACACACTTTTCGAGATATCGACATAAAGGTGGACCAGTGGTGACTCTAGAATGTGTTTGTACGATATGGGTATCAAATGAAAGGTGTTAATGAGCATTTTAAAAGAGAGTGGCCTTAGTTCTATAGGTGGGACGTCTTATCGCAGATATCGACATAAAGGTGGACTAGGGGTGACTCTAGAATGTGTTTGTACGATATGGGTATCAATGAAAAGGTGTTAATGAGGCATTTTAAAGGAGAGTGGGCCTTAGTTCTATAGGCTCACACGCTTTCGAGATATCGACATAAAGGTGGACCAGTGGGTGACTCTAGAATGTGTTTGTACGATATGGGTATCAATGAAAGGTGTTAATGAGCATTTTAAAAGAGAGTGGGCCTTAGTTCTATAGGTGGACGTCTTATCGAGATATCGACATAAAGGTGGACTAGGGGTGACTCTAGAATGTGTTGTACGATATGGGTATCAAATGAAAGGTGTTAATGAGCATTTTAAAGAGAGTGGGCCTTAGTTCTATAGGTGGAGACGTCTTATCGAGATATCGACATAAAGGTGGACTAGGGTGACTCTAGAATGTGTTTGTACGATATGGGATCAAATGAAAGGTGTTAATGAGCATTTTAAAGGGAATGGGCCTTAGTTCTATAGTGGACGTCTTATCGAGATATCGACATAAAGGTGGACCAGGGTGACTCTAGAATGTGTTTGTACGATATGGGTATCAAATGAAAGGTGTTAATGAGCATTTTAAAAGAGAGTGGGCCTTAGTTCTATAGTGGACGTCTTATCGAGATATCGACATAAAGGTGGACTAGGGTGACTCTAGAATGTGTTTGTACGATATGGGAATCAAATGAAAGGTGTTAATGAGTATTTTAAAAGGGAATGGGCCTTAGTTCTATAGGTGGACACCTTTTCGAGTATCGACATAAAGGTGGACCAGGTTGACTCTAGAATGTGTTTGTACGATATGGGTATCAAATGAAAGGTGTTAATGAGCATTTTAAAGGAGAGTGGGCCTTAGTTCTATAGGCGCACGACCTTTTCGAGATATCGACATAAAGGTGGACCAGTGGTGACTCTAGAATGTGTTTGTACGATATGGGTATCAAATGAAAGGTGTTAATGAGCATTTTAAAAGAGAGTGGGCCTTAGTTCTATAGGTGGACGTCTTATCGAGATATCGACATAAAGGTGGACTAGGGGTGACTCTAGAATGTGTTTGTACGATATGGGTATCAAATGAAAGGTGTTATGAGCATTTTAAAAGAGAGTGGGCCTTAGTTCTATAGGTGGACGTCTTATCGAGATATCGACATAAAGGTGGACCAGGGTTGACTCTAGAATGTGTTTGTACGATATGGGTATCAAGTGAAAGGTGTTAATGAGTATTTTAAAAGGGAATGGGCCTTAGTTCTATAGGTGGACACCTTTTCGAGTATCGACATAAAGGTGGACCAGGGTTGACTCTAGAATGTGTTTGTACGATATGGGTATCAAATGAAAGGTGTTAATGAGCATTTTTAAAGGAGAGTGGGCCTTAGTTCTATAGGCGCACACCTCTTTCGAGATATCGACATAAAGGTGGACCAGTGGTGACTCTAGAATGTGTTTGTACGATATGGGAATCAAATGAAAGGTGTTAATGAGTATTTTAAAAGGGAATGGGCCTTAGTTCTATAGGTGGACACCTTTTCGAGATATCGCCATAAAGGTGCACCAGGGGTGAATCTGATATGGGTATCATATTAAAGGTATTAATGAGGATTTAAAGGGAGTGGCCCTTAGTTATATATGTGGAAGGCGTTTTCGAGATATCGATCAAATTGTGGACCAGAGTGACCCAGAACATCATCTGCCGGGTACCGCTAATTGGAACAGATTCCAAGGGCTTTTGATCTCGCCTAGCATAAGTTTTTCATTTTCTTCTACTTAATTTTACAAAATTTTTTCTAAAGTTATATTTTGCGCCAGTAAACCTATCCAATTACCATGTTTCATCTCTTTTTTCATATCTGGTATAAAGTTATGGAATTTTTTTCCTTTTTCGTAATTTTCGATGTCGAAAAAGTGAGCGTGGTCATAGTGGGATTTCGCGGCATGTTTTATACCAAGATAAAGTGAGTTCAGATAAGTACGTGAACTCAGTTTAGTAAAGATATATCGATTTTTGCTCAAGTTATCGTGTTAACGGCCGAGAGGAAGAACAGACGGTCGACTGTGTATAAAAACTGGGCGTGGCTTTAACCGATTTTCGCCCATTTTCACAGAAATAGTTACCGTCATAGAATCTATGCCCCCACCAAATTTCACAAGGATTGGTAAATTTTTGTTCGACTTATGGCATTAAAAGTATTCTAGACGAATTAAATGAAAAAGGGCGGAGCCACGTCCCATTTGAAATTTTCTTTTATTTTTGTATTTTGTTGCACCATATCATTACTGGAGTTGAATGTTGACATAATTACTTATGCGCTGTAAAGATATTAAATTTTTTGTTAAAATTTGACTTAAAAAAATATAAAGTGGGCGTGTTCGTCATCCGATTTTGCTAATTTTTATATAGCACACATATAGTAAGAGGAGTAGCGTGCCTGCCAAATTTCATCGTGATATCTTCAACCACTGCCAAATTACAGCTTGCAAAACTTTTAAATTACCTTCTTTTCAAAGTGGGAGGTGCCACGCCCATTGTCCCAAAATTTTACTAATTTCTATTTTGCGTCATACGGTCAAAGCACCTACCAAGTTTCATCGCTTTAATCCGTCTTTGGTAATGACTTATCGCACTTTTTCGGTTTTTCGAAATTTTCGATATCGAAAAAGTGCATGGTTGTAGTCCGATTTCGTTCTTTTTTAAATAGCGATCTGAGCTGAGAGCCCAGCAACCCTACGTACCAAATTTCATCAAGATATATCTATCTCGATTAGTTTATGCCGTTACGGATTACCGTTATGCGAACAAAGTTAATATACTCTGTGAGCTCTGCTCAGCTGAGTATAAAAATATAAATAACACAAAATAATTAAAAATTGCTGACTTCGAAAGTAGCTGCCGGGAGTGTCAATTCAACTTAATGATGAATCATTGGCGTTTCTTGTAACTATAAATAGCACAAGTGGTATTGAGTTTCTCAATAAATGATGCATTATTATAAGATATTTTTTTAAGTTTTGATTATGAATTATACTATATGCTCATACACAAAATATATATACAACCTAACCATAGTAAACATGTTTTATCTATTTATATAATTTCTCTTCATTTCAATATTTCGCTTTTGAAAATTCTTTTAAACAAATATATATAAAACGATTTAAAATTTTTTAAAAATATATTTTGTTTTTTTTAATAAAAAAGCTGAAAATGCAGTGTCCTACCTAGGCCATTGCGTTTCAGTCTTTGCAAGCACTGAATGGCTTAATAAAGTCCATTTCGATTTTTTGATTTAATATTATTAACAGTATTCGGTGGAAAAAAAAATAATTAAATAAAAATTCAATAAAATGTGTGTTGAGCAGAGCTCACAGAGTATATTAACTTTGATTGGATAACGGTTGGTTGTACAGGTATAAAGGAATTGAGATAGATATAGACTTCCATATATCAAAATCATCAGGATCGAAAAAAAATTTGATTGAGCCGTGTCCGTCCGTCCGTCCGTCGTCTGTCCGCTAACACGATAACTTGAGTAAATTTTGAGGTATCTTGATGAAATTTGGTGCGTAGGTTCCTGAGCAATCATCTCAGATCGCCATTTAAAATGAACGATATCGGACTATAACCACGCCCACTTTGTCGATATCAAAAATTTCGAAAAACCGGAAAAGTGCGATAATTCATTACCAAAGACGGATAAAGCGATGAAACTTGGTACGTGAGTTGAAATTATGACGCAAAATAGAAAATTAGTAAAATTTTGGACAACGGGCGTGGCACTGCCCACTTTTAAAATAAGGTAATTTAAAAGTTTTGCAAGCTGTAATTTGGCAGTCGTTGAAGATATCATGATGAAATTTGGCAGGGACGTTACTCCTGTCACTGTATATATGTTTAATAAAAATTTGCAAAATCGGACGACCACGCCCACGTTTTAAAAAAAATTTTTTTAAAGTAAAATTTTAACAAAAAATTTTATATCTTTACAGTATATAAGTAAATTATGTCAACATTCAACTCCAGTAATGATATGGTGCAACAAAATACAAAAATAAAAGAAAATTTCAAAATCGGCGTGGCTCCGCCCTTTTTCATTTAATTTGTCCAGGATACTTTTAATGCCATAAGTCGAACAAGAATTTACCAATCCTTGTGCAATTTGGTAGGGGCTTAGATTCTAGGACGATAACTTATTTCTGTGAAAAAGGGCGAAATTGGTTTGAAGCCACGTCCAGTTTTTATACACAGTCGACCGTCTGTCCGAGCGGAAGGGCCGTTAACACGATAACTTGAGCAAAAATCGATATATCTTTACTAAACTCATTTCACGTACTTATCCGAACTCACTTTGAATTGGTATAAAAAATGGCCGAAATCCGACTACGACCACTTTTTCGATATCGAAAATTACGAATAATGAAAAATTGCCATAATTCTATACCAAATACGAAAAAAGGAATGAAACATGGTACTTGGATTGGTTTATTGACGCAAAATATAACCTGAGAAAAGAACTTTGTAAAATGGGTGTGACACCTACCTCATTAAGTAGAAGAAAATGAAAAAGTTCTGCAGGGCGAAATAAAAAACCCTAGAAATTTTAGCAGGAATACTGTTCGTGGTATTACATATATAAATAAATTAGCGGTATCCAACAGATGAAGTTCTGGGTCACTCTGGTCCACATTTTGGTCGATATCTGGAAAACGCCTTCACATATACAACTACCAGCACTCCCTTTTAAACCCCTCATTAATACCTTTAATTTTATACCATATCGTACAAACACATTATAGTCACCCCTGGTCCACCTTTACGGCGATATCTCGAAAAGGCGTACACCTATAGAACTAAGGCCCACTCCCTTTTAAAATACTCATTAACACCTTTCGTTTGATACCCATATTGTACAAACGCATTCTAGAGTCATCCCTGGTCCACCTTTACTATTATAAAACTGTTTTTATAATTTTTAAACAAAATAAAAAATAACAAAATTTACATACATTTTTGTTAAGATTTGGAAACTTTTTGGAATCTTAAAGCTGTGAACAATATGTGGATTGTAGATTGATATTGATTTAAAATAAAATGTTGATCCAAAAAAATATATTGCAATTGAAAACAAACTTTGCAATGGTAGATGATGCCGATTCTAATAGGTTAAACATATGTACATATGTAAGAAAACGGGTTAGGTAAAAATATTATGATCAATTTAATTTCAATATTTTTAATTTCACTTGAAATGAAAACAATACAAAATTATAATGAAATTTGACTTGCGTATTTTTCATAATATTTTTTCTAAGGCTTTTTTTAAGTAAATATTTTTTATACTAACATTTGAAACTCGAGCTTTACGCTCTGCTGCTGTGCACTCCGTTTACTTCACTTTAAACTCCGCACTTTGTTGTAGGTATTTTGTTCTGCTCTTTTGTTGCAATTTTTGCTTAATTGCCATATATAATTGCACATTCAATTCAATTTAATTCAATTACTTTCGTTGTCTCTTTCCTTTTTCACTCATACAAACGCAACGACGTTTTGCTTATATATCTTCATATGTGTGTATGTAATACTGTGTTTCAATTATTTGCGCGCACTTTTGACTGCTTCGCACAATTTTTAGCTTCAACTACACAACTACATACACATTCCGCTGTGGTCACTTCGTCGTTCATCCGCTTCCGTTAATATCTTTAAAAAACCGATCTGCAATGCACCAACTCAGAATACGAACTAAACGCTTGGCATCGCAGTTTGTTGATCGCGAGTTCATAGCTTTGATTAGAGATGTTAATTTTGGTATAATTTAGTATACCGCTTACGGTACAATTTTATATGTATGGCATTACTTCGATGCTTAGAAGTGGAAGCTAGTTTTAAAAAATGGTTGCAGAGGGATTGAAATATATATGTGTACCCATAAATATTAAGTAGCTAGACTCAAGAAGCTAGAGATCCCGCGGAGAATTATCTGAGAAGAAATGCCACAGCTGTGAAGTAAAGTTCTCTCTCAACAATTGTAATTAATTTATCATACCTGGTCTCCTAATTTCGCAGCAAAAAGCATTAACGCTGACAACATAACAAGAGGCTGGTCCTGCAAGGTTTGGTTTATGTAGACACTAACATAGTAGATGCACCGATTCAGAAGGTATACTTATTATAATCCACATATGTTTGCAGACTAAGATAGACCCCCACTGCCATACGATGTCCAAAACCGCCAGTCAAGTAGCCTAGGTTAGGTTAGGGCGGGTTGCCTTTGTGCAGTTAAGAAAGAGCTTACTTGGAAACTTTCTTGGTAGGTCGAGTTACCAAAGCCAATGATTGGCAATGCCAACTTTTAAGTAAGGTGACATCGTTATTGGATATTTCTTCTTGAGAGACGAATAGCTTCCGAAAGAAATATTTGTCCGTTCCATGTAAAGCCTGTTCAGCTAAGCCTAAAAGTACTGGATGACTCCGCCTCGTTGTCTTCCATATCGATAAAAAATTTCTAATCCCCGCTACACTAGCGTCGCAAATGCCTAGATAATTTTTGTCAAAAATTTGGTTGAGTGAGATCAAGTAATTCCTCGCAGCCTTCGACCTCGTAATGTCCGTACCCAGAGCTTTGCTAGCTAAAATTACCCTCTGAGAATTTAAAATTCCCTTACAGTCGTAACAGTTGAAGAATAAAATAACAAGCACGTAGCGCACTATTATAGCCCAGAGAGGCGCTACAGTCATCGGACAAAGTAAATTTTTGTCTCACACCGCTCTGTTGGAAGAATACTCACTCCCTCTCGGGTGCAGACTAGACTCTTCTGTGAGCTAGATTCCCCTAGATTCCACATTATCATACCAAAGGTTTAGTGTTGTTCACCATACTAGAACTTTATATAAGAAAATCGAAAACACCCACCACATTATACAGCCATCACCCAGCCTAGATGAGATCATCGAAGCACTTACATGACAGCTTGCTGTCAAGAATAATCTTACGATATTTAACCATGCCAGAGAGCAATTACTGGCATATGCTGATGACATTGATATCATCAGCCGAAACGCCCTAGCTGTTAGTTCTGCTTACTCCAAACTGAAAAAAGAAGCGGTAAAGATGGGTTTGATGGTGAATGAGGACAAAACGAATTACTTCCTGTCATCGAGCAAAGAGTCAGCGCATACGCGCCTTGGAAACCCACTACTGTTGGCAGCTATAATTTCGAAATAGTGAAAGACGTCGTTTATTTGGGAACCAGCATCAACATTAGCAACAACATCAGCACTGAAATCCAGCGAAGAATCAATCTTGCCAATAAATGCTACTTGGAAAAGTAAAGTCCTCTCGGCGAACGAAAATCATACTCTACAAGTCACTTATCGTACCCGTCCTGCTATATGGGGCAGAAGCATGGACCATGACAACAGCAGATGAAGCGGCTTTGGGAGTGTTCGAGAGAAACGTTCTTCGAAATATTTATGGACCTCTACGCGTTGGTGATGGCGAGTACCGAAGAAGCTTTAATGATGAGCTGTACGAGCTATACGCAGAAATCAACATAGTCCAGCGAATTAAAACGCAGCGGCTGCGCTGGCTAGGCCATGTTATGCGAATGAAAGATGATGCTCCGGCCAAGAAAGTGTTTCTATCGGAACACGCCTATGGAAGCAGAGGTAGAGGGCGGCCCCCACTCCGTTGGAACGACCAGGTGGAAAACGATTTAAACTCCCTTGGTGTGACCAATTGCGCCCGTTGGCGGAGCGACTGGCGCGCCTTGTTGGACGGCCATAACCGTTTAGACGGTTAAGCGCCAATTAAGTAAGTAAGTACGAGAGCACTGTTGGTACTTCCCCTATTGAGAAGGATATAAATTTAGGGATCTTGCACTCCCTTGTGAACAGAAATCACGCCGTTTTACTAGGCTTCAGATTACAGTTTCCCTTACAAATGTTGTCCCGTCATTAGCAAAAGTCGGCACCTGGCACCCATTTCCACTAGGTTCTGGAGCAGGTCGTTCCAAGACCCAAAGGAGGGAAGAAAGAATACCCGATGTGGTAGATGACTAATCACCTTTTTCGGAGTCGTCGATCCGCTGTAACTCTTCTGACGCTCATCAGTCTGCATATCGATTTCAGCATAGTCCATTCCCAGTACCAGTAAAACCATTTATTAGCCGCTGATAAGACACAGCTGAAGGCGATGGTAATCGTTCCTAAAATAAACAAGGAACACGGTCAGCCTGACTTGAATAAAGTTTTTGTGAGAGACGGGAAAGCTTTTTCTAACCTTTGTGATAAAGCAGACCTCGCCTATATTCCAAAACTAGGAAATATAACCTGATTCCTGTTCGCTCATTTTCCAGCTTTTATCCGTATATCCCAGGTAACCCAAGGTAGCTGGATTAATCGACATGATCTTCCCAGACCTCGTGGAGTCATTATACGATCCAAATTTTTCGCAGGAGCTGAAAAGTAGGATTCGAATTCAATTAAAAGTATAAAGCTTAGGGAACGGGTTCGACCTGGCATAGCCAGCTTTCAGGGAATCAATAATGTTTTGAATTACCAATAAAATTCATGTACCTGAATACGGTACTTAGGTTTACGAATTTCGGTACCAATTTTTAATATGTACATTTAAACAGCACTAACTGCAGTTCGTGTGGGCTATAACCACTTTATAAATTTGTACTTATACACACAAACGTGCATAAAATATATGTAAACAAAAGCGTAACAGCAACAAGTGATCTCAATAATGATCATTATTATTATTAAACTCGCTCTGAGCAAGAAATTGTTACTCTTGAGTTTGTTTGCATTAACATTGACTTTACTCGGTTGTTTGTTGCAAGCAAGTTTGAGTGATTTTTTTTGTTTGTTTGGCTTTTTAGTAACCCGTTTTTCTTTTGCCCGCCTATGCATTGCTGAACTTGTTGATTATATTGCCGGCAAGTTTTGCTTGAATTTTTTGCTTTGCATTTCCACTTTAACTAAAAAATTTTTGCTAGTACAAAAAATAACTGTGCAAAAATTTTTTTAAATTTCTAGGGGGTTAATGATTTTGCTACCAAGTTGCTATAATCAAATTGATTGCCGTTTAAATGTAATAAGGGGCGAGTGATTAATAATTTTCCGAAATCCTATTGATCAATACTTGATTAAATAATGAATCAGATTTTGTTAATCAATGTGTTTTAACTCCTGATAAATCGTTTTCATTAAGTCCTTAATCATGACTCAGAGACTGGTAATGAGATTATTCAATATTTTTGATTGTTTTTATTATGATTTTTTATTGAGGTATTAAGGCATTAGGGATAATTGTGTTTTAATAATAAATAAACAAGATGTGTTATTTTTTCTTGTTTACTATTTTTATACCTTTCATGAACATGAGATATATATGTATATATATATAATGTATATTAACTTTGGTCCGATGTTTGTAACGTTGAGAAATATAGAAGATAGACTCACCATTAAGTATACCACATTGATCAGGGCGACGAACTGATTTGATATAGCCATGTCCGTCTGTCCGTCCGTCCGTCTATTTGAACGCAAATTAGTCCCTCAAATTTTGACATATCTCAATGAAATTTGGCACAAGGATGTATTTTTGTATTATATTAGACATTTGTCGGATCCGGTAGGATCGGACCACTATAACATATATCTCCCATACAACCGATCGTTCAGATAAGACGATTTTGGTCATTCCTGCCGCACTTTAGAAAGTATAAACGTGAAACTCGGTGATATATATTCTAATATATCATAGAAGATATCCCGAAAAAATCACTTTGATCGGAGCTATATATAGTTATATCCCATACAACCGATCGTTTAGATAGAAATATTTTTGGCCATTTCTCCCTTAATTTGAAAGTATAAACGAGAAACTCGGTGATATACATTTTAATATATCATAGAGGATTTTCTGAAAAAATCACTTTGATCGGAGCTATATATAGTATATATCCCATACAACCGATCGTTCAGATAGAAAGATTTTTGGCAATTTCTCCTTAATTTCCAATATAAAAACGTGAAACTTGGTGATATTTATTCTAATATATCATAGAAGATTTCATGTAAAAATCATTTCGATCGGAGCTATATATAATATTATCCCATACAACCGATCGTTCAGATAAGGGGTTTTTTTGCCATTTTTATTTTATATTTATCTTAAAAATCGTTTAGGTATGTACATCTGTTCACTATATATTTCTTATCTTATACATCCTGATTATTTGGAGATTACGAACGGGATAAGATTATTTTTCAGCCCCATTCATGAAAGGTATGAAGTACAGCCGAAGACAGTCCCCGTCCTTACTTGTTTTTATTTAATTGCTTTAGTTTAGTTTTTTTCCTTACTAACCAACAACTGTCGCGGGTTATGTTAAATGTGAACAACTTACTGCCATATTGCAAATCAAAAGGCCGATAAAAAACAATACAACTTTTTGATCTACTTTGAACACAAACTTGTAAAATGGAAAACATTACTCAGATTCCCTAAAGTTACACAAGATCCGAATAATGAGATTGTAATCAATCAGTCCATTTGGTCAATCATATAAGCTATTAATAAATTTGTTTTTTTGTGTGCATACGCAAGTTCAATCAAAAGAAAATAAATTAAAATATGGATGGGATTTGATTTATTTTACTTTGATTGCGAAATTTCAGAACACAAAAACTAAGGAACTATCGTTTGCAATAAATTTGATTGTCAACAATTTGAATTGATACCAATTCGATTCCAAAATATTTTGTTATTGCAATCAACACCACATAAATGGTAATTACTCAGAATCTGAATATCAGAATATGATAAATCAAATAGAAAAATGCTTAATCCTATTTTTTAAACCTACTACACGCATATCAGATCAAAATTAAATCAAATAAACTTAATCAATTGTGACCGAGTTTCGCAATTAATTAGTTGTTTTAAGGTTGGAATAATTTTAAAAAGAAATCTAAAACTTGAATTGATTGCAATCCAAATTGATTGTAAAATTTTTTAAACAAAATCAAATCGATTCTAAATCATTGTTATTGTAATCATTTCATAGTTTGCGTTGCTTTGACGCTAATGTAGATATGATTACTTTTGTACTTACTACAAGACGTGATTAAACATTTAATTTTATTAAAAATTAAAAGAACCTTGTTTGCCAAAAAGCAATCGGTTACCGCAACTCATCTTTTTTTACTAAGTGATCATTATTCAATTTAATTTCCTTGTGATTTAGTGATTTATTATATTTTATTATTCTCTGTCAATGCATTTACACAAACTTTCCACTTAGCACGAATTCAAACTGTATTTAAAATTCGTAAAATATGTACACTTTTCCGCTGACTAAAGTCTACTAAGAGCGCCAAAATTTAAAAGCCAGTGTTGTACTCCCTCACCGATATTCACTTCCCACATTACTTTGCCATATTTGGGCTTTCACTTAAAGCTGCTACTCATAAGCGGCTTAAGCTCTCATATATGAAAACAAACACCCACATTTTATTACAATTTCAACTGTTTTATAAAATGTTTTTTATTTTTCTTAAATATTTTTATAGTTGCTTTCTAAAACCGCAATGTTTTGCTCAAACGCTTAGAGAATATGATGAGATTCAGTTATTATTTTAAACTTGAATTTGTTGAGATGATTCACCTACATATGAAGTGGTTGCCTCGTTTCTGTAATTGCTTGAATGAAAAAAAATTCGCGAAATTTGATGAATTCGAATTTTTAAAGCAATCACAATTTAAATTATGAGTGACAATGATTGAATGCTTAAAACAAAATAATACATTTTCTTAGAAATGCATAAAATGCCCAGTTTGGATTTATTATAGGATGCAGGGACCGAATATGCTACCCTCTTGAAGTTGTCTTCTTAGGCCACTAAGCGCAAAGGTTTGTTAAGAAAATATTATATGCTACTTTATCGACTTTATTTTGCGAGCATGGTTGGAATATGATCTTATAGAACATGTAACCATAGCCCGATCGTTTGCATATCAGGAGGTAAATTAATTTGTCTTGAGACCCACGTGCGATTTAAATTTTTTCTATGGATGCGATCTTTACCCACCTGCCACTATCCGTCTGGGTCGGTGCTGCCAGAGAAGGTCACTTATCATTGCTTACCATTTTGGACAAACTCACATAGTGCCATTCAGTCCATTATAATGGGACGGATAACACTTCCGGGTCTCGTCATCCTTAAATCGTCCGTATTCAGTAAATTCAGGTTAGGTTTGGTTAAGTTGGGTGGCGCTGCCATGGTAGGGAAAGCTCACTTTGACAGTATGTGATATCACGTAAAACAACAGTGATGTAAGTTACGTCTACTTAGAGAGTCATTGCATAGCAACGATATCGTTTCAAAATGAGACCGATCTCAACCTCCGGTGATCCAAGGGATTAGAGACCAAAATACTTTCGCCCAGTTCTGGCAAAATCCGGTCAGTCAAGTATAAAGTAAATCGCTGTGTCCACCTCATCAGCCGCCATACAGCTGCAGCAGGATGAAGTGTGCAGTATATTGTAACGTCCCACATGGATTCACATGGAGCAGTATCCTGTCAAAACCCCAATGACCATTGATTGATGAGCCTTAAAGAATACTCGTTTTGGCAGACTTCCTGCCATCCACTTCCGGCCAGAAGGATCTAGCTGTCCTGCAAGAGGTTGGTGTCTGCCCAACGCTTGATGTGCTAACTCGAGCCATTTATGCAGAAGCAGACTACAGAGGCCAGAAAAATCCCGAAATCCCTATATCCATCTGCATCCGGTTCATCGATGCGAGCTAAAAGATCTGCTTGACAATTTCCCGGGTTATCACTATGACTCGCGACCCAGAAATTCTTAATCATAATATAGTTCGCTACAATCACAAGCACTCCCAGACCGCCCATCATAGACGGTTGGCTATCCAAGTAATGTTAAATTCCTTAGCCGTAGTAGTACTGGATAGCATTTCACCCACATCATCCCTAATCGCACCAACTTCCGCTTAAAAGACGCTGTAGTGATCAGCCAACTTAAACTTGCGGCTTACATTTAGCTCTTTACAAAAGACCCCCACCAACCTTTCCGTCCAACTTCGACCCATCCCTGAACAAGTTAACTTTTACCAGCCCCAGATAAGTCCTCTTCCCCATTCCTCTCTCGGGGGAACACGGGGGTGAAGGTTGCACAGGGAGCAGTTATCGGCACACTATATTCCGTCCTGCCAGGGATAAAGTCGAACCAAGTCCATGGCCCATATCACGAAGCCTGACCACCGACCGGGGCGCGGCCGCCTTTCCGGAAATTTCTAATGAATTTATAATGGATGTTTGCTCAGCATGATATTCAATGCCAACGTAGGTGTTGTTCCAAGAGCGCCGCTGATACCAACCAGCGCTGACCATTGCTCCTCATATTTTGATGGTGCTGTTGTTGTTGTAGCGATAAGGACACTCAACGTAGGCCTTGGGGAGTTTTTTCGATGTTGATGTTCCTTTGCCGAATGTAGATCAGGTACGTTCCGGTAACAAGCACCATAAATGTGCTAGCCCGACCATCTCGCAAACGATTTAGTATGACCACATGAATCCTTCTAGACTGTACCGCCCTCCCAACCCCTGGAGAAGATATAAGTTGGACATGCAACCACTTGAAAGGGTTGCGCTACACAACCCCTTGAATAAATGTAATATTTTAGTCGCCTCTTACGACAGGTGGTGCTTGCTCATGTCCAGTGCATTCCACCAGACCAGCTACCCATAGAGCAGAATCAGTTTGATCACCATCTCATAAGGCCAGTGTACTACTCTTGGCGAGAGCTTCCATCTCTTGCCGATATTCCCCTTCCGGTGGAACAAGGTGACCGCGTCCTTCTTGGCCCTATCTTCAACATTTGATCGCCAGGACAGTATCTAGTCCAAAATAATCCCTAAATGTTTAACTTTATAATAAAGTACCAAAGGTACCCCAATCGAAGAAGTTCCGAAAACGGGCATCTTATAACTCCATGAAAAGGAACCAGTTCACTTTTTCCCGCGTTGACCACCTGTTCACATGATTCATCTCACCTATCCACAATGCACAACATTGCGCAAGGGTGCCTAGAAATTTGCTTTTGTCTAGGATGGGCAGGTCATCAGCGTTGGCAGCGACCCGATAGCCTTTGGCTTCCAGCTCCACAAAAAGCTCGTTGACTACCACAGCTGTCGATTAGGGCCCTTCCCACTCCGCTGCGGACAGTTCTACTGCAGTGAATTTTGTTAATGAATGAACCAGATCCCTTTCGAAGGCCCCAGGCAAAACATTGTTACACGCCCCCTCGATATCTAGGACGGCACCCAGAGCAAACATTTGTGTTCTAAAAATCAAAATCATGTATTCAGGTGCCATCTTCCATTTTAAATCCAATACTTTTGCCCGATTTTGCAAGAGAATGCTGACAAAATTTAATAATTTTACACTTACATACATACAATGGTGTTTGGAGGTATGTTTGTAAAGTATATAGAATTGCGTGAATAATACACATTGCACATAAGCACAATATTCATCGCCGCTATGCTTTTTAAATTTTTCGTATTGCCACTTCCGGTTCGGATGTGGTTAGGTTGACGAATAAGATTTTCGAAAGCTTGCTTGTAGCATAGACACCAACCAACTATGAATATATGAGTATGTGAATATAGGGTGGCACTTTTGTTGCTAAATGAATAATGTTTAGGCTGTAGGCAACTTTAACATCTACCATCTATACTACTTCGTAGCTTACGAACACAAGCGAGATTTTCGAGACCCGAGAAATCGAAAACTCGACTTCACGCGTGATTCTCGTGTCTCGAAGTCCGCGTAAATCTCGCGAGCTTCTCGACATTCTTACTTAATCGCTGAATGGACAGTTTTTATACACTTGTTTTTTTTACTTGTGACATTTTTGTTGATTATATTGCTTCAATGACATTTAACTCAGAACATATTTATTATACATATAATTTTGCTCGCAATATTTTATTTTTCAACGGGACCATTGTAAAGGTCTACAAGTAGGATATGTAGCAGCACATACATACACAGCCAGGCTTACCTGATAAAATGCTTGTTCTTGTTCGTTTTTTTGTGGATGATATTTGGCACTGTTGTACTTCTTAGGTCCAAGAAAATTGTAGTAGCTGCTAACGAAAACTGCGTAAAATTTTTATTGTAAAATTACAAAGAAATATCCTTATTTCCTTTCAAACGAGCACTTAATTACATCTATCTTTAAAATCCATATGTTTTGGACAATTTTAATTAACAAATTGTGATACTTTATTACCGGGGCCAATTGCTAAAACACGACCAAAACCGTCGGGGGATGTATTAATAGACGCGGTTTTGCCTCGTTTCTAATAATTCGAATACTTTTTCGCCTTTGAGCTATTGATAACAGGACAAAACGCGTCTTTTCATTTCTCTTTCCACATTTTTGGACGGGTTATTGCAGTCGACCTCGGTTTCAAAATGTTTTTGCGGAGAAATTTTGAACGGGTAAAAAAACTTAGCACACGTGTTTGTATTCTTAATACTGGAATAACTACGCGTCCTCAGATACCCCTATTTAAGACTTTTGTATAATTTTCTGTAGACCCATATAGGTGCACTTTACATTTTCATACTAAATTCGTTCAAAAAAATTTACCATCACAGCAACCCATATCTGATATTCAGCTCCTTTTTTTTGTTTCCCTGCGTCGCTTCCACGACAGCAACCCCGGTAATTTTGACACTTCGTTCAGTGTCAAACGCATGTTCCACTGAGTTCCAAAAAAGTTTGACACTGATCGTAGTGTCAAACGGCAGTGTGTTAGAAGAGAAACGAATTGTTTCCTTCTCATATATATCATACTTGTAAACCTGTACTATGAACGGGCCATCAAGAACACGGCTTCTCGCGAGATTCTCGAATCTCGAATTACTCGTAAGGTTCGCGAGATTCTCGAATCTCGAATTTCTCATAAGGCTCGCAAGATTCTCGAATCTCGAATTACTCGTAATAATCGCGATCTTTTGGACCTCCAGTTCAGTCGCTGCATTGGAAATATTTTATACATTTCGTGGTTTTTTACTTGTGGTTTTGCGGACATTTTGGGTTGTGCTCCAGAAGAAATCGTAAGCTCTATATAAAACAGCCAATGAATCGATTAAGTTGAATGCCTCTCGCGAGCCTTACGGGTAATTCGAGATTCGAGAATCTCGCAAGAAGACGAGACTCGCGAGAAATCTCTTCTCGAACATGTTCGAGAAATCGTAAGCTCTACTTCGTATTAAAGCTAAACGAAATTTTTATTAGCAGTCTCTACTAGCAGTGCTGTTTTCAAGAAAGTGCTTCAATGCATATTTTCTCTCCTTAAGCCGATCTCACTGGCGCACTGTGATTCAAGAGCAGTAAAAAGTATAGATAAAAGATATTGTGACGAATATTAGCAACACTAAGGGATACTATCATCTCTAAGCCGATACTAATTAGTGACTTGTATGCACATAAACAAATCAATCATTATGTCAACACATATGTCCATACAAGCAGCGGAGAGAAACGCACATACACATGCATATATCTGAGATACTCCCAAAAGTGGGCAATCATCGGTGGAAGTATCACTCACATATACACGCGGATATGGCTATGCGAGAAGCTATAATTGTGCATCTGTAGTTATAGCTGATAAATTTATAACTTGTAAACAAGTAGTAAATTCTAGAAATAGAAACGCCTAGAAATATGCCAACGAGGAAACCCAAGAATATAAAAGCAGCACCAGCTGAGGCACGACGAATCAGTTTGATTTAATCACGCTATCAGTTGTGAAGTGAAGTCTAATTGCGAAGTACTTTCAAAGTAGTCTAATAAAGACGATTTTGTAATAGAGAATATTGGAGTGTTTTCTTCAACAGTTTAGCGATACGAACGTAAGCAGAAGGTTGCAAATAGGCGGACTTTTATATAAATTCGTCACAATATGTAGAAACTCATACCGGCTAAGCTTAGCCTCATACGTGTAATTATTCTGAAGGAATCATTCTTTTCTTTCAATGTCTAGTAAGCCTCTTGAGTGTTACCTTTTATGTGATAACAGGCGTTTTCTTTTCTCGAAATAATGTCACCCTTTTGATAGTTATCAGTTCTCTCTTAGGTTTCCTTTCATAAAATATTTTCCTTTGAGAAACTAAAGAAATACCATTACCCAACTCTAGGTAATTTAGCTCAATAATACAATAGTATAAATTTATCTACACTTATGAGATTTTCCGCCTAAATTAGTGTGTCTCCACTTTATATTTTGGTATGCGTTATACACTTGACCTAAACGTTTTTGCATCCACTAGCCCTCCATAGACTATTAATATGTGTAGCTCTCCATGAGCGCTTTTTATACTCAGCTGAGCAGAGCTCCCAGAGTATATTAATTTTGTTCGCATAACGGTACCCCGTAACGGCATAAACTAATTGAGACACTTCCATATATCAAAATGATCCGAGTGAAAAAATAATTCATTTAGCCATGTCCGTCCGTCCGTCTGTCCGTGAACACGATAGCTTGAGTAAATTTTGAGGTATCTTAATGAAATTTGGTATGTACGTTCCTGGGCATACATCTCAGATCGCTATTTAAAATAAACGAACTCGGACTCACTTTTTCGATATCGAAAATTTCGAAAAACGGAAAAGTGCGATAATTCTTTAACAAAGACGGATAAAGCGATCAAACTTGGTAGATGGGTTGACCTTATGCGGCAGAATAAAAAATTTTTAAAATATTGGACAATGGGTGTGTCACCGGCCACTTTTAAAATAAAGTAATTTAAAAGTTTGGCAAGCTGTAATTTGGCAGTCGTTGAAGATATCATGATGAAATTTGGCGGAAACTTTACCTGTATTACTATATGTGTTCTAAACAAAAATTAGCAAAATGGGATGACAAACACGCCCACTTAAAAAAATTTTAAAAAACAAATATTAACATAAAATTGAATATCTTTACAGTATATAAGTAAATTATTTCAACATAAACTCCAGTAATGATATGCTGCAACAAAATACAAAAATAAAAGAAAATTTCAAATGGGCGTGGCTCCGCCCTTTTTCATTTAATTTGTCTAGAATACTTTTAATGCCATAAGTCGAACAAAAAATTACCAATCCTTGTGAAATTTGGTAAAGGCATAGCTTCTATGACGATAACGGTTTTCTGTGAAATGGGCGAAACCGGTTGAAGCCACGCCAGTTTTTATACACAGTCGACCGTACGTCCTTCCGCTCGGCCGTTAACACGATAACTTGAGCAAAAGTCGATATATCTTTACTAAACTTAGTTTCACGTACTTATCTGAGCTCTCTTTATCTTGACATTAAAAATGGGCGAAATCCGACAATGAACACGGCCACTTTTTCGATATCGAAAATTTCGAAAAATAGAAAAAATGCCATAATTCTATACCAAATACGAAAAAAGGGATGAAACATGGTGATTGGATTGGTTTTTTGACGCAAAAGATAACTTTGGAAAAAACTTCGTAAAATGGGTGTGAGACCTACCATATTAAGGAGAACAAAATGAAAAAGTTCTGCTGGGCGAAATCAAAAGCTGTACCCGACAGATGATGTTGAAAACGCTTAAATTCTTAAGTTAAGTCACTGTTGAAAAACATCTTGAGATTTGAGAATAAGTTAGATATCAACTTGAGCTGTAATGTCACTCAAGCCCTTGTGTTTATTCAGAAAGTATTATTTATATATTATTGAAGATTAGCGGGTACTTTTCAAAATTTTTAAAATTTTTGACTTGATGTAAATGTAAATAAAATAATTAAAAAACAGTTTTTAAGTTAAACAGTTTTATTGATAACAATACTTACAAGAAGTAATATAATACTAAAAGCTAAAATAATTAGTAGGTCCTAGGAACTAGTCATCACACTCCTCATCAATCTAGGGCGTTGATCAGACAATTAAATAAAAGCGTGGGGCGCGTGAAATTTCTAAAAATGTGAGGCGTAGCATAACCTGATTAAGGTTCAGTTGGTCTCACTTATGACTATCAATAGAAATTTGACGCGTCCAACGCTTTTATTGCTTTTATTTAATTGTCTGATCAACGCCCTAGATTGATGAGGGTGTGATGACTATCCTAGGACCTACCTAATTATTTTAAAGCTTTTAGTATTATTATTACTTCATGTAAGTATTGTTTTCAATAAAACCGTTTCACTTAAACATTTTTGCCTATTATTTCTCATTCTATTTAGTTCATTTAGTGACTCGTTATTACACGGAATCTTTCCTGACAATTTGTTACAATCTAAGTCCTCTATACATAATCCTTCCAAAGACTTTACTCGACTCTGCGCTACGTATGCTTGTCCCTCCTCGAACTCCAAAATATTTTGATGTCACTTGTATCGGACTATATGTAATATTTCTTCCAAATATGAGCCAAATTGGACATCATATGTCGCTCTCTATTCATGTATGTATTATGTGTTCCAAATATGAAAAAAATCGGACCACAATACGATTTTTTTGAAATATTTCGATCCATGCGCCAACTTTCTGAGTTTTTTTCCTTATTATTGCATTGTCATCGGGTTCTGAACTATATTCCAAGTTTCAAGCTTGTAGCTTATCGGGAAGTTACTTAAATTTCAATTACAAAATTCGTGCCAGACAGCCAGCGAACCAGCCAACCAGCCAGCCTGTCAAGTCAAGCTAAATAAAACCGTTTAAAAACCCTCATGAATTCCGGTTGACTCGCAGGAACCTCGATTAGGAAATAGGCAGTCGTCATATATTTTGCAAATAGAGTAATCCAACGCAAGCATTAGACTGGTTTGGTACCCCTACAAAAAATCAATTCCGAAAATCATATCACAAATAACCAGTTACAATAAAAATCATTTCGCTGTATTTCGAAAGATGAAAAAAATTAAAAATTTTTTCTGAAACCCTCTCAATATAAGGTTCTTATTTAGGTACGGGCCTTTTGGAACCTTCTTTTGCTATCCGGTCTAGCATGCATGTTAATGCAACAATATGCGAAACTTTGCTTGATCTCTGCCTGATTTCGATCTTGGTAGGTAGCGGGAGGGGGAAATAAGAAAATAAATAAACCACCGCTTGATAAATAATATTACACACACAGTTATATTAAAATATATGTATTTACTATTTATTAGATGAATCATTTAGCGCTAGTTAAATATATGTGATCTAATTCTTAAACTTCTTGAATTATCAAACAAAACTTTACAAACATGCACAAGCAAAGAATTATGTTAACTAAAACAGGGAATTAAGAAATATTTAAAAAAAGAATCAACTACAAAAATACAAGCTACATTACTTATATTCCACTCAATAAAGAAGTGGCGATATTTTACTAAACTATTTGGAATTCATAGCTGCGCTTTGCGTTTTTTGTTAGTTATTTTATTTTATTTATTTTTTGCTATAACTTAATTTATTTAATAAATGCTAATAAATAAATGCCTACAATTAATTTATTAAATGCTTGATAAAATTTTTTGCTGTTATTGCACTTAGTGGCTAAAGTTGGATTGCACATTTCCGGCCAAAGACAACGGAAAAATATCACATTGTTCGATTAAAACTAAAATATTCTAGTATATTTTATGCTATTTCCCTATTTATTATAATTAAACTAGATATATTTAAGTAAAAAATACATATATATATTTTTAGTTAACTAAATTTACTACAATTCTTATTATTGCACCATTATTTTATTCGATTGCACCTTATATTTTAACATTTAGTGGGTTCCTATTGACAGTGTTCCAGATCCCGGTAGAAGTGTAACGTGCGAACACAGCAACAACGTTGTGATCCTGATATTTTATCTGCATCAATTTGTTGTTGCATTTGCATGTTCAATTTTTATTGGGATCTGCACAAGTGTCGGCTGGAACTCACTAATTATGCTGTTGATTGCACGCTTATTGCACAGTGTTGCCAGCTATATTATAAATATGTATTTAATATTAAATTTACATAATTGTATATAAACTTCTTTTTTTTTGTTCGGCGGTCATGAGTTGAGCGGAAAGTACCATTTTTACATTGTTGTAAGATATTATAATAGGCAAACAATGCCATTTTGAATTTTACTGCTATTTTTTTAAACGTCACTGTACACAGTTTCAAACCGCACATTTCCTAGTGCTCACTTCAAGTTTCAATATTTAACTCTCTTTTGGTTGTCGCTCAAGGAAGTGAATTATTCTCATAGGTTTAAAAACAACAAAGTAGAATCGTAGTAAATTACATAATACATCGCATTTACTATTATAATTTCGTAGTAGATTTTTCAGAGGTGTATTTTTCCGTTAAATAGTAGTTAATGCATCCTTTATTTGGAAAAACGAAATCTTTAAATCGAGCTGCTTTGCTTTCTATAAAACAAGAAAATTTTGTATGCTACAAATGACGGAGTGGCTATTCGTTCGGACATTTTTTTTATCATTCAGAATAGAGTACAAAGAAGAAATACAGTAAAAAAACAAAGCCAAAAAAATAGGGACAACCAAAAATAAAAATCTTCGAAAATTTTAAAGCAATTTCTACTTCCTTGTAAGTATGCATTCAGAGTTTTGCAGACCTAGTTCAGAAAATGCATTCGAACTCTAAATTCGAAATTTCCAGAAAGTTTTGAACTGAACATCAGATATTATTACAAATTCATAGAAAGTTTAACTTTCCTCATTTCAATTCGTAATAAACTTTTAATTAATCTCGCCTACATATTGTGTGTTCCCCTTATATTTTCGTATGCGTTATACACTTTGACTAACACGTTTTTGCAGTCCACGAGCCCTCCATATACTATTAATATGTGTAGCTCTCATGAGCGCTTTTTATACTCAGCTGAGCAGAGCTCCAGAGTATATTATTTTGTCGATCACGGTACCACGCGTAACGGCATAAACTATTGAGACACTTCCATATCTCAAATGATCGAGTGAAAAAATAACTTCATTTACCATCGTCCGTCCGTCCGTCTGTCCGTGACACGATAGCTTGAGTAAATTTTGAGGTATCTTACTGAAATTTGGTATGTACGTTCCTGGCATACATCTCAGATCGCTATTTAAATAACGAACTCGGACTCGGCTCACTCGATATCGAAAATTTACAGGGGAAAAACACGGCAAAGTGCGATAATTCTTTAACCAAGACGGATAAAGCGATCAACTTGGTAGATGGGTTGAACTATCCGGCAGAATAACAAATTAGTACAATTCTGACAATGGGTGTAGTCATCGGCCACTTTTATTAAAATAAAGGAATTTAAAAGTTTGGCAAGCTGTAATTTGGCAGGCGTTTTGAAGATATCATGATGAAATTGGCGGAAACTTTACCTGTATTACTATATGTGTTCTTAACAAAAATTAGCAAATGGATGACAAACACGCCACTTAAAAAAAATTTAAAAAAAATGTTAACATAAAATTGAATATCGTACAGTATATACGTAAATGTATTTCAACAGTAACATCCAGTACTGATCATGCTGCAACAAAATACAAAAATAACAGAAAAGATTCACAAGTGCGCGTGGCTCGTCCCTTATTTCATTTATTTGTCCAGCATACTTTTAATGCATAAGTCGAACAAAAAATTACCATCCTTGTGAATTGGTACGGGCATAGCTTCTATGACGATAACGGTTTTCCTTTCTGTGAATGGGTCGCGAACCGTTGAAGCCACGCCAGTTTCGATACATCAAACAAGAAAATTTGTATGCTACAAATGACGGAGTGGCTATTCGTTCGGACATTTTTTTTATCATTCAGAATAGAGTACAAAGAAGAAATACAGTAAAAAAACAAAGCCAAAAAAATAGGGACAACCAAAAATAAAAATCTTCGAAAATTTTAAAGCAATTTCTACTTCCTTGTAAGTATGCATTCAGAGTTTTGCAGACCTAGTTCAGAAAATGCATTCGAACTCTAAATTCGAAATTTCCAGAAAGTTTTGAACTGAACATCAGATATTTATTAAAATTCAGAAAGTTTAATTTACTAAATTTCAATTCGTAATAAAAACTTTTAATTAAAAACACCAACTCGAAGTTGGAAAACTTCACTTTTAATTCGGAAAGTTTCGACTTTAAGCTAAACAGTTTTGAAATTGAAGTTGAAATTCAGGAAATTAATATTAACATTAAGAGTTTCTTATGCAGATCATCCATTCGAAATTCGAAAAATTCACTTTATTTTCAGGAAGTTTGAAACTTGGCATCAGATTATGTATGACGCAGTGAAACCTTGCGTCTCAGTCACTTACATTCACAGTCACCACTATATAATACCAAAAACTTCATGAAGGCATTTAGGTTTATTGTCACTCACTGAAGTGAATGAATGCTCTTATATGAAAGGAATTTTGGTTCACAGGAGAAAAAATTACTCGTTGCGCTGTACATAATTTGCCCCTTAAAATCAGAAATTGTATTTAACATTCAAACAGCGCTAGTTTAAGTTGAGAATTTTTGGGTCAAAACATAAACTCGAAATTCAAATAATTTTTTTCAAGTCAAAAAATTCAAATAAAAGCCCAAAAATTCCATTCGGAACCTTCATTTTAAATTCAAAAAAATTTCAAAATAATGTTCAGCAACTTCACACGAAATTCAGAACGTGCCAGTTGGAATACAGAAAATTACAATTCATGTCCGGAATTTTAGTTCAAAACATCCATTCGAACTTCGAAGGTTTTCATTTAAATTCAAAAAGTTAAAAAAAAATTTCTGAAATTCTTTTTGAAATTCATTAAACGGCAGATAAAAGTCACAAAACTACAACTCATGTTCAGAATTTTTAGTTCAGAACAAGCAAACACAAAATGTCCCTTAAAATTGAGAAAGTTTCGAACTGAAGTTCTTAGGACTTCTAGTTCAGAGCAGCCATTCGACATTCGAAGGTTTCAAAGTAAGGATCAGATATTCCGTTTGAAATTTAGAAAACGCCAGTCAATCAATTGCACAGATATGCCTGTAGCTCGCTCCTCACCACACAGACAGTCAACCAAAACACAGACACCAACGTTAAGATTAAGAATGAAGTGCTCTATTGAAACATTTATTCGGACTAGGACGGACAATCAGAACTAATTTGCAAATTCCTGAAAATCGAAAAGAAATTTACTGAGCTGAAAATGAATTGTGCTCCAAGCAGGACTCGGAACCACATTACTGATATTGAGTCTCATGAAAATGAACTAAAAATGAACTTTTCTACAAGTAAGACTCAGAACCACATTCTCATTTTTACCAAATGAGCTAGCTAGGCAAGGGAATATGAATTATAGGAAAATAGACTGAGTGGTGGACGGACTAATATCAAGTTTGGGAGCGTTGTTGGAAACTATGAGTCAGTATAGTGCGCATGCCTTTACCCAAGATGCGCTTGGGAGGATGGGTTGATTCCACCTTACAGGAGAGGTCTGCTATACTTTCTATTGTCTGCCCCTTTGTTTTCTTCGCTTCAACTTTCAACAAGATTCAAACAAAGATTTTCTGAACCTAAATTAAAAAGTTTAGAACAAAAAATATCAAGACGTACGAGGTTTGCCTTAATGTGATTTGAAAATTTTTTTGAAAACTAGAACGGTCAAGTAGACTTTTGCTTTTCTTGAGAGCTGAAGAATGAGCGTATTGGCGATATTTTCAAAAGGTTGACCCTATTCGTGCGGTAGACTCAGTAGAAAATTTCCAATTTCTTTTGGGAGTTTTTATTTCTTTTTTTATTTTTTTGTAATATTTCTTCTTCATTTCCCATTATGGATATTAAAACCATTTTTTCCGATAAAAAGCCATTTCCTTTGCAAAATGCTAGTAAATTTAGTGCACTGAATTAAAGTTCGAAGATTAAAATTTTACACTATCCATTATCTAGCCCTCTTCCTCACTCTCAATAGTTCGAACAATCTTCTCTTTCATTCACTTTCAACTTTTTCTCACATTTTTATACAACACTGAATGCGTTTCAATACTCTCGGCGCCCGACTCCCACATGTCTTCTGCATTTGTCTCACCATCCGTTTCCGACGAACCATACGATGGACTCTGTCCACGCCGTTGCTGATCCTCTTCCTCAGATGAGTATGCATTTACCGCATCTTCACTACGTGCCCTTCCATGCTCACCACTCGATTGCGTTAACGTCTTATCAGACTCAGCATCACTTGACTCTATTTCTAGAGCTTCTTGTGAGTCAGCGCGTCTCGTAGCTGCCACCTCATTCGCGGGTGGTTCACCCATATGTTCGAGATCTTCAAAACGATTACTATCTAAAATGCAGCCACGGCGCGCTGACGCTGCCACACCGTTGTGTCGATCGGTGAGAGTGCTGCCACCATCTGAATTATCTTCGATTGTATCTACGCGTATGATACGATCACGGCCGGACATTTTCTTAAAATTATAACGATCATAAAAACTGCGCTTGTATACTTCGGCTGAGTCGGCGCTCATATAACCGCTATCCATTTCTTGTGGGCGCGGTCCAAAACGTTGTTCATAGTAATTTTGTGAGGCAGGTGCTGAGTAGCTGCTTTTCGGTGTTGAGACGCGTGCGTTATCATCGATTAGCGACGATATGCCTTCATCACGATCGAGCACTTCCAAAAAGCTTGTTGGTGGTTTCTTTTCGTTGTAGCATGGTGCGGGACTATGAGTTGGACTAAATTTCGAAGCAGCCATGCTTACAAATTTCTTCCATGCATTTTTGAGATCTTTTGCTTTCTTCGCGCGATCCTTCAAACCCATTGCGATTTGCATGCCATGCGTTAACTGCACCGGTTCGATTTCGCAATGATAGACCGTTTGTATGCTATTTGTTGGTGTTGGTGCTGGCGCTGGCGGTGGTGGTGTAGAGTTGGCGCTGTTGTTGCTTGACGCAGTGCTGCGTTGTGGGTAAGCAATACCAACCGGTACGCCTGCATTGCGATACATGTCTTTGGTGCGATCTGAGAGCCGACTACTGCTACGATTTGAGCGCGAGCCAATCGAGAGCAAATCCAGCTTGCTGCTGTCCGCATCCGTGTTTTTGCTATTATTAATATTATTGTTGGCCTCCAATTGAGCTTCAATATCATTGCTGCTACTTTTCGCTTCTTCTTCGCCGTTCTCTTGGCTCTTGCGTCGATTCATATATTTTGTCAGACTATAGTCATTACGCAAGCCATTAATGTGTGTGTTAAACATGTCGCCGTAGTCAGTTTCGGTGTGTGGAGACTTCAACTTGGATGGTGGTGAGTCTAATTGTTTGGCACTCGTTACGTTATCGCACTCTTTTCCAATGTTTTTATGTGCGCTATTGCTACTAACACTACGAACACTATTGTTATCTACCGCTTGTGGTTCATGCTTACTGTCTTGCTCTTCATGTATCACGCTGTTTAGCGTATTGTTACAAGACCCACCGAATTCTGAGTTACCGAAATTATCCGAGACACCTGTGAATTCTGTGGATTCACTGTGATTACTGGCTGTTTCATCTTCAGTCGCTGTTGTGGTGGTGTGATGGACGAAGTGATGGTGATGATGACTGTGATTCTGGTAATGGTGTTGGTGACTGTGTTGCGAGTGCTGTGTGGATGCGTGACTCCGCTGACTTGTTAGGGTGGTGGAGGCAGAACTTGGTGGCGGTGGTGGTGGCGAACGATTGGCGCGCTTCTTGCGTCCAACAGTTGAGGAAGAGACTTTGGTGTTGATAGTGCTGTTCAGTGTGCTGTTGGGTGTGTTGCAGCTCGTACGCTGGGGCGGTGCAAGTGTGGGTGTATGCGGAGCTTTTACGTTTTTTGTTAGTTCTTTCCCTATTTTGGGCGAAGCAGCGCGCTTTTTCGGTGGCAGCGTTGGTGAAGGTGAGTGTCGTCCGTTATGCACTTGCGGATTGATCATGGCTGCCTCTGCAGTTGGTCGTCCTTTTGGTGTACTTATTTTGATGGTTGTCGTCTTATTCGGTTTGTGATTTGAGATCTCCACACTAACTGGCGGCGGTGGTGGTGGCACCGGTGATGCAACGATCTGTTGACGTCGCTTTTGTTTCGCTTCGAGGGTAAGTAGACGGCCCTGTTCGCTATCTAACTCGAACTCTTTGGGGATCGCATACTGTCCACCACATTTACAGCTGTTTTGACTATTTTGGCGGACAAGCGGTGATTGATAAATTTCGCGTAAAGTGCTGAAGCTAGGTCTTCTATCATCGTTAGTCGCCACGTCGACAGGGTCGTGCATTTCAGGGTGGCGCTCATTGGGTTGCCGTGCGCAGCTACTACTCTGGCTGCTCTGACTACGAAATGAATTGGAGGCGCGCAACATAAACGCTGGTTGACATATGTTCAGTTGTGCATAAGAACCACTTTGTTGCAACTCGCTTTCGTCCTGTGAGGCGTGCACTTTGGAGAGTTCACCATTTGACACATTTTTTAGCGCTTGCGCCGTCCAAGCATTCACATCACAGAAACTCTGCTTCTTCGGTTTGCGATCCAATGTATCTGGCTCAAATTGGTCGCTATCTGTGGAACGCTCAATATCTGATTGTAGCTCATGCTCTACCTCTATGGTCATACTACCAAGAAATGGTGTGTCATATTTTATTCGCGCAGCAATCTCTTTCTGTTTGCTGCCATTACTGTCAGACTTGTGAAGCTCTTTTTTCTTCAAATCTATGTCAGGACGAAACCCATTCGATTTGTCAAATACTGTATGACTAATCTCTAGCTCCTCCTCGAGCGGTAACGCAGTACTCAGACTAGGACTGAGTTGCGAACTCACATCGGATGAAGGTGACGATGACGAATGTGAACTCTTACGCTTGGTAGCTTCTAACCGCTCAAGACTATCAGTCTCATAATCGACAATGAGGTATTGTGGTGACTTGCGTCTATAAATAGGTGAATCAGGTTGTATTTGCTTGAGCGACTTGCGACTTAATGTGCTATAATCCGGTGTTGGCACTGAGGGGCCGCTACTTGCGTATTGTTATAGATATCTTTAGCTTTCTTCTCGATCGTACTATCATAATCTGGTGTTGGTATATCAAAATTAAAACTATTTGAGCCCGTTAAAGGTGGCATTGAGCTCGCGATTGAGCGCATCATACATGCTTTCAGGCAGTTTATTCACATGGCGCACCACATTGTATTGCTGCTGCTGCGTAGCAGAGCCATACATGTTATAATCGGAAGACGCGTCCACAATTTCGTTTCGCTTACGCGCTGAAAAGGACTTTCCGCGTTGCACTGCTGTATCACGACTACGTGTCGATAAAGGCGGCGAGTCATGGAATGAAATTTTGGATCATTATATATCTCGCTGCCTGTTCCGCAAAGCCATATAAGGTAGCAGCAGCCGAAAGCGCTGAGACAACTTTGCTGTAGTTTGCGTTGCACCGGTATGGTGACGGAGGGACCCGTAGTAATGCTTGTACAATAAAGTTGATAGGAAACCGAGGAGGTACTTGGCTTAACTTCAATGGAACTTGAAGAAGCGTCGTGTGCAGACGATCTTACGGTAGACATATTACGTTGCGTACTACCGCTGCCACCAGTTTGGTGTTGGTGGCGGTGGTGGGCGTTGTTTCGGTGGCGTTACTTCTTTACGCAACGGACTTCGTTGTGCGCCGTGGCTATGCGCACGATTGTTATTGTGTGAGGGTGGCGAATTACTTCGCGCCGTTTGACGTCGTGAATTACCATTCGCATTCGTTTGTTGTTTAGATTGTTGTTGCTGGTATTGTTGCTGCTTATTCGTTGTTCCTGTTGTTCGTTCGTGCCGCCTCTTGAGTGTTGTCGCTCGTTGTTACCGCCAACCTCTTCGTTGCTCGTTACAGTTTGTAACCATTTTTCAATGCTATTTCGTTTATCACCGCAATTCTTTACATGTCCACTACATCGATTATTCGCACAACCTTGACACTCAGAAGGTGTTTGCTGTCGATTAGAGCTGTATATGGAGGGTGTGTCCGAGCGTAGTGTTCCCTCTTCAGGTATCATGATGAGCGATGGTTGATAGCGTTTGGTAGCCATTTTGTATTTTGCTATAGCAATGACCTCTCGTATTTTGTGTAGAAACTCCAGCGCGGCTGGGGGCGGTTGCTAAGAAGAAAGAAAGATGAACAATGAGAAGCTAATTAAGCATTTTTTTCAAAACGAAAATGTTAATCATTGCGCCCTATTTCATTAAGTTCGTTTTGGAATGTTATAAACCTTCGCTAATAACCGAATTTTTGAGACTTAAGGAACCTTCTAAAGTCTCTTAATTCCAATAATTGCTGCGGACTGTTCTATATGGAGAGCGGATGTAGGTAGTACGGGCGTCACAATATTGGATTTAAGCGTAACCCAAACCATTAATGCGATAGCACCAGGAAATATTGTTATTTTACTGGACTTGGTTTGAGTGAATATGTGATGTGGGTATTTTTACCTACGAGTAGAAAGATCAAAGTCTGCATAGTCATTTCAAAAAAGGAAAAGAAACTGGGGCTTTGCTGTACTCGAAGTAGTTGCAGGCTAGATGAAGAAGCAGGACGTATTAGTCGATGGCGTTTATAATGCATCTCAAAGTCTTCTTGGGTTTCAGGCACAGCAATATTTAAGAGAATGAACTCGCTGTTAAGGGCGCCGTTAAAGGTTATGAAATATAAATAAACATGGCGGATGGTTGCGCTCGACCACCCTTTAATTATCTCCTAAGAATAATCAAGGTAAAAACTATTAAGGCAATGCACTTTCTGTGCCCCACCCGTTATGCTTTTCAGGTGCTGGTGAGCATCTTGAACTGAAAAATATGGAAGTGTAAGAGCTTTAAGCCGATAACACAGGTAAAAGGTGCTAATGCACCGATATTTTGGCCATGTCTGAAAGCGAAGGTTTTATATATCATTTAAACTATAACCATCTTCTTTTCGCCAGAGATGACACCCAGTTCACAAAACTGAGCTCACCTATCCACCGTATCATGAAATATGATGGGACAAACTTCGCGCAGGATTTACATCTGACCAGCCATTGGCTTCTAAGTTCAACAGAAGATTGTTTACTAGTCAACCAAGAGTCGATGAGACAGTACACCACCGGTATCTGCACACCCTTCTCTTTCGGAAACTGTTTGCCAACTGCTTATATGTATGTAGATGGCCTCCGACCTGTTCAGCGGCATTTTTTATGTGAAAAGTGCTGAAGTCCTTTTGCCATGCTGAAGTATTCGACTAATTCGTATATAACACGGAGTTTTTCGAGCTCAATGACACACAGCATTACTTATACTAACTTAGATACTTACCGCCAATAAATGTGGTTCAAAATAGGCGGGATTGAAATACAGCTTCTTGCGAACATTACCATTCACCATTTGTCTCAAATGCTCCAATTTTTCTTCCGTCATCATATCTTCCACTATCGAAACATTCTCCACTGGCAAACATTCAGTTTCCTGCGTGGGATGATGCTGACGATAAGCCATCGTGCGATTGTTCAGCATTCGACTGATTGTTCGCACTCTTCGGCGAATCGTTTGGTGAATTGTGTGCATTTTGTGATTGTTGTGACTGTTGTTCATTCCCATTTGTGGATGTACCAGAGCTGATGTCTGCATCTGCAAAGACACGAAAAACGCTTCAATATCATCAAGTATACTCACTGTACACTAACAATGTAGAAAGAAACAAGTAAGGAAGGTTAAGGTCGGGTGTAACCGAACATTACATACTCAGTTGAGAGCTATGGTGACAACATAAGGGAAAATAACCATGCAGGAAAATGAACCGAGGGAAACCCTGGAATGTGTTTGTATGACATGTGTATCAAATGAAAGGCATTAAAGAGTATTTTATGAGGGAGTGGGCCATAGTTCTATAGGTGGGACGCCATTTAGGGATATAGCCATAAAGGTGGATCAGGGTTGACTCTAGAATGCGTTTGTACGATATGGGTATCAAACGAAAGGTATTAATGAGTATTTTAAAAGGGCGTGGACCTAAGTTCTATAGATGGACGCCTTTTCGAGATATCGCCGTAAAGATGGACCAGGGGTGACTCTAGAATGCGTTTGTACGATATGGGTATCAAATGAAAGGTGTTAATGAGCATTTTAAAAGGGAGTAATCCTTAGTTCCATAGGTGGACGCCGTTTCGAGATATCGCCATAAAGGTGGACCAGGGGTGACCCTAGAATTTGTTTGCACAATGTGGGCATCAAACGAAAGGTGTTAATGAGTATTTTAAAAGGGAGTGAGCCTTAGTTCTATAGGTGGACGCCGTTTCGAGATATCGCCATAAAGGTGGGCCAGGGGTGACTCTAGAATTCGTTTGTGCAATATGGGTATCAAACGAAAGGAGTTAATGAGTATTTTAAGAGGGAGTGGGCCTTAGTTCTATAGGTGGACGCCTTTTCGAGATATCGCCTTAAAGATGGACCAGGGTGTGACTCTAGAATGTGTTTGTACAGATATGGGTATCAAATGAAAGGTGTTAATGAGTATTTTTAAAAGGGAGTGTGCCTTCGTTTCTATAGGTGTTCGCCTTTCGAAATATCGCCATAAAGGTGGACCAGGGGTGACTCTAGAATGAGTTTGTACGATATGGGTATCAAATTAAAGGTATTAATGAGAGTTTTAAAAGGGAGTGGTGGTAGTTGTATATGTGAAGGCGTTTTCAAGATATCGACCAAAATGTGGACCAGGGTGACCCAGAACATCATGTGTTGGATACCGCTAATTTATTTGTATATGTAATACCTGCCAAGATTTTAAGGTTTTTTATTTCGCCCTGCAGAACTTTTCATTTTCTTCTACTTAATATGGTAGGTATCACAACCATTTTATAAAGTTTTTTCTAAAGTTATATTTCGCGTCAATAAAACAATCCAATTACCTTAACATATTTCATCCCTTTTTTCGTATTTGGTATAGAATTATGGCATTTTTTTCATTTTGCACAATTTTCGATATCGAAAAGTGGACGTGGTCATAGTCGGATTTCGTTCATTTTTCATACCAAGATAAAGTGAGTTCAGATAAGTACGTGAACTGAGTTTAGTAAAGATATATCGATTTTTGCTCAAGTTATCGTGTTAACGGCCATGCGGAAGGACAGACGGACGACTGTGTATAAAAACTGGGCGTGACATCAACCGATTTCGCCCATTTTCACAGAAAACAGTTAACGCCATAAAATCTATGCCACTACCAAATTTCAAAGGATTGGTTAATTTTTGTTCGACTTATGGATTTAAAAGTATCCTAGACAAATTAAATGAAAAAGGGCGGAGCCACGCCCATTTTTAAATTTTCTTTTATTTTTGTATTTGGTTGCACCATATCATTACTGGAGTTGAATCTTGACATAATTTACTTATATACTGTAAAGATATTAAATTTTTTGTTAAAATTTTACTTTAAAAAAATTCAACGACTGCCAAATTACAGCTTGCAAAATTTTAAATTACCTTCTTTAAAAGTGGGCGGTGCCACGCCCATTGTCCAAAATTTTACCAATTTTCTATTTTGCGTCATAAGTTCAACTCATCTACCAAGTTTCGTCGCTTTATCGGTCTTTTGTAATGAATTATCGCACTTTTTCGGTTTTTCGAAATTTTCGATATCGAAAAAGTGGGCGTGGTTATAGTCCGATATTGTTAATTTTAAATAGCGATCTGAGATGAGTGCTCAGGAACCCTACATACCAAATTTCATCAAGATACCTCAAAATTTACTCAAGTTATCGTGTTAACGGACGGACGGACGGACGGACGGACATGGCTCAATTAAATTTTTTTTCGATCCTGATTATTTTGATATATGGAAGTCTATATCTATCTCGATTCCTTTATATATGTACAACCAACCGTTATCCAATCAAACTTAATATACTCTGTGAGCTCTGCTCAACTGAGTATAAAAATGCATGCAAATTACCTGTTTGAGTTTATCATGAAAACTACCATCCATTTCACAGTCGGAATTCGAATTCGAAACATCACTAGTAAAACCCGAATTATGTTCACCCAGCTGAGGAAAATGTTTGCAACAATGGATTACTTTTGATGATACCCATTTCCTCCTTTAAACTACCAATGCTGCCACGCGAACGTGGCTCATTAGATGTACCTAAACTTGCGGCTGAATAAATACTGCCGCTTCGTGTGAAGGGTGCACCAAAAGTTACTTGGTCATTCTTGGGATAATTAATTTCATTGGCGATGTCATCCAGTGAGTTGCGCATGTGCGGTGATTGATCGCGCCTTTTACGTTTCTTCATGTGTAAATACAACAATACTGAGGCTACATAAATTAGCCCAAGCAATAGAGTGCAAATGCCAATAACCAAATATTCCTTGGTTGACATGCCATCTGAAGTGGAGGCCAATGTTGATGTGGCCTCTGATTGGAAAAGTACCTCCGAGACGTCTGTAAGAGGATAGTGAGAGAGAGAGCGAAAGAATAACTTGGATATTCGATATCAACATTGAGTTGTGTAGTAAAATATTTGTTGCATAATTTTTTTTCTAACTTACTGGGCGTATATTTCACTGGTGAACCATTGACACGAAATGCAACGCAAGGCGCAAATATATTCTTTAGTGGCATCATGTGATCTGTAGACAGAAAAAGAATAATGTGAGTATTTGTTAGCTAAATAAAAACCATAAATAAAGCGATGACCTCACCTCTGCGAGTGGCATTTAAAGAAAATGTCATATCACGGCAGACCAAATGCACCACAATGAGGCGTCCTTGCATTTTGTGACGCAAATCCGGTTCGCCGAGCCACTGTAAACGAAATCAAACGAAGTGTTAAAAATTTTTGCTTTTAAAGTATTTCCTTTAAATTGGCGGGAGTTCGTAAGATTGTGGTTCTCCTGACTCTACCCATACTTTCTACTGGAATATATGGTTTTACCGAAATTAAGACTATTGTTGTTTTGTAGGTTTTAAAAGGCGTTTCAGGATTGCTTTCGGATTCATGTACAATTTGCTGTTAGGTTGAGGAAACGAGTTCGGTTGTGAGTCATGAATGGCATGATGAGTTTAGGTTGGGAGAGCATGCATGGGAACTTCCCAAACATCCACTCAATGACATCTTTGTGTATTTCGCTAGCCCTGTGTAAGTGCTGCGCGTGGCACGCTCCTTCGACCGAATAGTTCTTAATTCGCCTTCAATTAGTCACTCGTTTTCGGATATAAATGTACTAATAGAAGCGAATTTTTTATCCTTTTTACCTACATTAAACTATCTCTTTCTTTCATACTAACAGCTCCTTAGATAGGGAGCTTATTGGTAAACGCCATCTTCGAAATATGACTGTGATAGCACAGTGAGCGATTATGACGTTCGTAGGTATGTATGAGCGCCTAAAAATTTTTGTGTAAGGAAGAGAGTTTCTTTTCTACTCTAAAATGATTAAAAGGACTTTGAGATCACACAATCATCACAGTTGGCCCTCAGCAATTTCGGCCCCTAATATTGTATTCCGGGATTTTCCTTCAGGATCTTACCCCGGTCGTTGTTTGAGAAAACGTGTTCCATACTGCGCTGCTTCTATATTTTCCGGGAGCAGTCTAGCTAACATAGACCTTTGCTAGGAAGATACTGTAAGAGTCGAAGCCTGCATATGCCTAGAGTAAAACCCATCTACCTTTTCCAATTCTAAACCATATAGCCTGCAATTTCCCTACTACTGCCTGGGCCCAAAGGAAAGACCCTCGCAAGGGGGATACCTTATTGTTCCTATATTCCGCGGCAGACGTTAGGACTTAGATTTTTTCGGAATGGTTTGGGGACTTTCCTCTGATCCTTTTAAATTCTTTTCCGTAAAATTTCGATAGTATTTCGGAATAGTTCTAAAGTTTCGGGATCAGCTTCAGATCATTTTTGGATAATTTCGGTATCAGGAATATCTCGGAGACATATCAGGATGAATACGCAATGGTTTTCGCTCTATTCTGGGATTTGTCTCGGAATCGGAATTTCGGATTATTTTGAAATAGGTTGGGGAATATTTTTGGGATAACTTATAAATCAATTCGGGACTATTCCGTGACCTTTTAAATATTGTAACGAATTTTGGGAAATTCCGCTTATTTCAACCCTTCTGATAATGTTCGAGTCGCTAAATTGTTGACTAAATCACTCCAATATTCAGTATTGCAAACTGGTTTTTATTTAGTCTACTTGGGAGTAGTACAATTGTACTTCAATATCACGTACTTCACAAGTTTAAATCAAATTGATTACTGATTGTTCAGCTTGCGCTGCTTTTATGCTCTCCGTTGCTTCGTTAGAATTTTTCTCCAAAGGTCTAGACGTTTCACCTTCTAGAACTCTTGTATCTCCTGCTTGGTAATTAGTTGTATGTGTACATACATATTTGTAGGTTATATGCGTGTGTATGTGTGAGTAACTACTTCGGCTGATGACCACATCTGTGTGTGTGAGATAGATCTTCGTCACCTTCTACATAAGTGTTGCTAGCTTTAACGCGAACATGTAAATAAGAGTGGCTGCTTAATGTTTTTGTTGTTGTGTGATTATTTACTAACAGCTTAGTGATGCTAATATTCGTCACAATATCAAATTTGGACTATTTGCCGATAATTTCGGAATCATGTTCTGAACTATTCCGGAACTATTTTGGAATTGTTTTAAGGAAGTTTTGAAGTCTTGGTAGGGATCACTTCGGAACTGTTTCAAGGATTATTTTTGTTTTGCTTTCAGGTTTCTAGAACTTTTCTGGACTCCCACACAATAATTTTTATTATTTTGGTATACTTTCAAAATTGTTTAAAGAACAATTTCGGGACTGTTTTAAGAATAATTTCGAAATTATACCGGGAATGGTTTTCTGAAGAAATTAAGCACAATATCCGGATTCTTTGCAGATCATAACGGGTCGTTTCTCAGCCATGTGCGATTATTTTTAAGTACCCCAGCTTAGAAAATACACGCGGCAGCTATGCCAGCGAAATTTATAGATTTTGCAACCCAATTCTCAATCTCACCGGCACGTGGTGAATCCTGCTTCTTGAGCAGCGAAAGTTCTGTTGACTCAAAGTTTATGGAACAAGAGGGTGGGGGATGGCCTTCTAGTTTCAACATGGTTATATTAATCATTTTCCGAGATGGTTGGACGTGTACTTTAATGGTGCTTTTTACCGGAACGTACGGATCTATATCCATCAAAGGGCCATGTACATCGAAAAAAACTCCCAAAACCTTCGGGGAGTGTCTTTATCGCTACAGCACCAACAACAACAACATTGTATTTAAGTTTACTTCAATATTATAACTAACATTTCAGGACTATCCTTTCAGCACTATCTGCTGATCATTTCTCACGAAAATTTTGTTTTTATTATCATTTTGCGACTGAAATTGTTTTCGGTATCATCTTGGGATTGTTTAAATCTTATATCGGAACGACTACGGATTGATTTATAGATTGTTCTTCACCAAGGGAATATTCTTTTAGATCAGTAAAACTCGGAATCTATTCAATCTAGTTAAATAATTTGGTTTGCTAAAATGAGCATTTGTGGCCATAAATTAAAACAGGGTATATTTGTTATTCGAGACGCGTTTCGACGTTACCTTACGTCTTCTTCTTTGGGATCTGTTTAATGTTAAGTATATAAAATTAAATACATTAAACTTTATTTTAGGATATCTAACAATAAACATACAACTGACACATCATTTAACACTTATTTAGCTACTTACATTAATAATTATTTATTTCAGGTACTAATATAATTTTTGCACAAAATTATTCACATAGGTACATTAAAATGACATTTGTTTATTTTTTACATTCTCCTGCATCTCTGTATAACAGCTGAGTAGGCGCTGCTTATGTTGTAAAAGTCTTCTTTGAAGTTCATCGCGTTTTGTAGTTGTTGTTGAATGCGTATACTTTCCAGCTTCATTCTCGTTTTCTCTCTCCGTTCAATGTCTAAAATTTTAACATTTGAGAAATCCGCTACGTGTTTGCTCTTTGTTAGGTGGTGTGCTAGACCGGTCGACGTTTTTTGTTTTCTGCATCTTTCTTATGTTCATTAATTCTTATACCTAGTTGCCGTTTTGTTGTACCGATGTAACATTTGTTATATTTTTCGTCTTCGTTACCATTGCAAGTTATTTTGTAAACAACATCTGTTTGTTCTTCTTTTGTAATTGGGTCTTTTTTTCTAGTGAAAATTTGTTTGAGCGTGTTATTTGGTTTATGCGCGTAATTAATGTTTTTGTTATTTATAGTTTTATGTAATATTTCATTTTCTGTAAGGCCCGGGATGTAATTTACGCCTATATATTTCTTGTTCGTATTATCTTGTTGTTTGTTGTTATCTTTTTGGTGAACTCTGTTCACCGTATTTTGTATGAGTCTATCCATAAGAGAACTTAGATAGCTATTTTAAATAGAATTTTCTTTATCTTTTTAATGTTATCCGTCAAGAAATCTTCATTGCTAAGTAATATTACTTTTCTTATTAAATTTGTTGTTGTGTTGATTTTTGTTTCCATGGATGGTTTGAGTGGTAATTTATTAATCGTCCCGAGGCAATGGATTTTGCGTACCAATTCATTAATAAATTTTTATTTTTTCTACTCACTTCTAGATGGCTAATTTGTTGTCTTTTTCCGTTTCAATCGTGAATTTTATACTCGTGAGTTGAGAATTTAATGTGTTTAATATTTCTTCCGCGTCCTTAGATTTGATTATTGCGAATACATCATCTACATACTTGTTGATGTATTTGATGTATATGTCCTTTTTCTTTAATTCAGCTATGCTGTCGTCAAGAATTTTGTCTAGTACTATATCCGCTATAGTTGGCGATAGTGGATATCCCATTGGCATCCCGTAGGTTTGTTGATACAATTTTGAATTGTACATGAAATAATTGTTTTCTCGCAGGCAAAATTCTAGTATGGTTTGGAATATTTTCTTTGAAATATTTGTATGTCTTTCCAACTCCTACCATTGTTTCATTATCGTATGTATTGCTATGTGTGTGGGAATGTTTGTAAAAAGTGAAATTACGTCAAATGGTATAAGTATTTCGTCATCATCAACATTAATATTTTTCAATCTTTCTTTTAATTGGAACGCATTTTTTACATTGCAATCATCAGATATTAAGTTTTTCAGTATGGCATCGGTAGAGCTAAACTATAGCAAGGTACTTTCGTTGATGATGAGATCGGTCGCAGTGGCATGTTATCTTTGTGGATTTTTGGTAGACCGTATAATGTGGGCGCGACAGCCGCAGTACATGATAGCTACAAAACTCGATGAACTTCAAAGAAAATTTTGACAACATAAGCAGCGCCTACTCAGCTGTTATACAGAGATGTAAAAAATAAACAAATGTCATTTTAATGTACCTATGTGAATAATTTTGTGCAAAATTATATTAGTACCTGAAATAAATAATTATTAATGTAAGTAGCTAAATAAGTGTTAAATGATGTGTCAGTTGTATGTTTATTGTTGGATATCCTAAAATAAAGTTTAATGTATTTAATTTTATATACTTAACATTAAACAGATCCCCAAAGAAGAAGACGTAAGGTAACGTCGAAACGCGTCGGGAATAACAAATATACCCTGTTTTAATTTATGGCCACAAATGCTCATTTTAGCAAACCAAATTATTTATAAATTGGCCCAAACAACATAATGTAGATAAATAATATCTGGAAAGTGGGATCATAAAAAGGATCGATTTCCAAGATATTTGCGCTGGTTAGCTCGGCAAAATTTCATGTTTTGTTTTTTTTTGTGCGGACGGGGCCGCGGGTGAAGGCTTGTAAGCCATAAATTATCTTAACATATTCATTGGTGCAGGGCCGTAAAGAGAAAATCTGGGCCCGGGACTAAATAATTTACGGGCCCCCTATAAAAAATCCACTAATACATATGATTAACTTGAATTAATGACGTCTCATTCATGAATCATTATTGATGGATTACATCAAAAAAAAATGTTTGCCACAACAACTAAGTGATTTTTAGACTAAGAGCTGACAATAAAATAAACACAGAATATTTACTATTTATACCATTTTATTGTAACGTAGTAAAATTCTCTTTTAACAGCCACATATTATTTCAAATTATCTTTTCTAGTTATTTGGTAATATTTTAATACATTTCTGATAAATTTAATGATGATTAAAAATTGTAATTATTCAATATAGAAAGTTCGAATATCAAAGAGTGACTTTATTTACTTTTTTCGCTGCAAAATTTTTATAATAATATCAAAATTTAACTGTCTTGCCAAAACGGATTCAACACATAGCGTGGCAAACGTCCTGAAACTCGCTCTTGAGATGAACACGATCTATGAAGTTTTAGATCCTTGAAAGGACGCTGAAGGAACGTTCTTCACTAGCTACAGTGACAGGTATATTGCAAAAGATATGTAAAGCAACACAAATGTTGGGGAAAATCATATACAGATTTTGAACATATGTAGATGGCATTTAGCAATTCCAACGGAAATAGACCTTTATCAAAATTGTTTCCCAGTGAATTATTTCATATTCTAAGCTTTGAGAAATGTCCGACATATATTTTTCGGCAAATTTTGCTGCGCTCGCCCGAACCGTAATTTCATCCATGTCTTCAAATTGGCACAAAAACGAAAACGTCTCGCTCAAATTTCTCATAGCTGCAAATCGTGCAGTAATGCCAGTGAAATACCGAATCAACCATCACCAGGAGGGTATTTTTTTTTAAATCAGACTCTGAATCATCCGTAATCATCTCATTTAGATTATCTTCAGAACGTCTTTTTGGTTTTCTATTTCGCATGTCCGGAAACTTTGGCGAGGTGTTCAATTGAATAGCAACTGTTTTGCATTCGTTTAAAATAGTTTTCCATTGGTTCCTGATCAACTTCAAATCAGCTAATAAGGCATCTAGATGTCGGACCTCAACATCTATGGTGGCGTCTCCAGCAGGGGGGACCACGTTTCTTTCATTAATGGTAGTCAGTATTTTCAACAAAACTGAGGACAGTAAGATTCATTCGAACTTGTTGATGTACTTGAGAATGCCGATATCATCGCCGTATGCTTCCGCAGTCAAATTTGGCTTTTGGCTGAAAGACTATGAAGAGAGCTCGGTACATTTTTTTTGAGGATGTCCTATCGTTGTGGAGTGCTGCTGAAAATAGTAAAACATTTTTATACAACTCCGATGAAAGTAATTGCAGCCGTACAACATTCTGCAGCATCAACACCACATAAATTGAGACTGTGGGTTGCACAAGGCGAGTAATCAGCATTCGAGTTTTTGTCGAGAATGCGACGTAGTTCTCCGTTGTAAGCTCCTTTTATATTGGTGCCGCTATCGTACCCTTGTGCACGACAATCTTCAATCAAGTATGGCAAATTAGATGAGCGATTTTCTGACTAGTTCTTTGGTTACAATATACGAAAGCCAAAAACCGTTCTAGAATTGTAAAATTTCTTGCTTTAGAATTGAAATAGAGTTAGCCCAAAATGAACGTAGTCAGCATGACTAGCATCAGGCGTAGCATTAACGATAATGGCAATATACTTGGCTTTCTTGCCTTGGTCTAATATAGTTTCCAAAATTTCTATAAACTCGTTCTGAATGTCTGGGGAAAGATAGTGAACTTGCAAACGTTTGTGCTGCTGTTGTGAAATCCTAACTTTCTTCAAATGATCTCTAAGTATCGGATCATATTGGCTTATGGGGTCTTAGATGCCCAAAAAATTTCCATCGTTTCGTTCACCAAGATATATACTTTCGCCTTTGAAAGCTAAGCCTCTTTCACCCAAAAATAAAATAGTGTACAAAAATTCTATATAAAATTTCTTTCCACTTTCGAGTTTCAGTTCATTGATAAGTATATCATTTGTAGCCTCCTTTTGAATTAGATTTTGCCATTGAATATAACATTTAATGTGATCTTGGGTATTTTCGTGTGATGGCAGTTTATCGTATAGCTTCTCAATACCTGGAATTTTGAATATCCGCCAGGACAACAAATTTTAGGGCGATTTAAAGCATTGGTGCTTAACAGACGACATGGTAAGCAAAAAAGCATTGCTACTGACACTCCACACTAACCAGTCACGCTCCACTTTTTCTCCATTTGACAAGATTCTGTTTAACAACGAGGTAGGAAATGGCTCGTCATGACAATCACGTGGAAAAATAACAGGACACTTTTGATGACCTCGAAAAATTATTTCGTTGACTTCTTCATATCGCAAAAACTCATTATTCACGGTACCGATATCGAAGTCTTTCAAATAATATGGACTTTGATATAGAGTTGGTGGTATTTTGGAAGACTTTTTTAAGATGAACCTTCATCAGTGTCACCACGAAAACTTTACGTTTTCGGATTCATGTAAGTAAACATACATTTTTGTTTGATGTTTTTATTGTCTCCTCACACCCAGGCAAAAAATTATTATCAATATTCCTTGCTTTTGAAATTCGGCTTGAAATTTGCACATGGAACAACTAAAGACTCTCCTGAATTAAAAAAATGTCTTAGTACCTCTAAATCGCAGGCCCCCTGAGAAACACCGGGCCCGGGGGGAATCTCCCCCATCCTCTTAAAAAATTGCGTACATTTTCACGATGTGTTTTTTAAACGCACTTATTACCTGCTAAAGGTTTTTAATGCATTTTTTTTAATATTTTTTTTTGTAATTTTTAGCACGTAAAGATTTCAGTTTCATTGAAAACTTCTTACGGTTGCTAAACATGTGGGTTGTTTATGTTCAAAGCATCTATGTAGTTGCATGCAACAAGTTGCAGCTCTCAAATGCACATGCAACAACAATAGCAACAACCCCACCAAGCATGCGCCACCACAAATTTAACACTCTAATAAGCACATAAAAAGTCTCGTTTAATGCGTCACACTGTTTTACAATGAAAGCGATAATTGTCGCATAAAATTTTATGTTCCTTGCCAGTTTGGTTGGGCAACTACTCTTAAATCTACGTACATAGTATGTGCAGTTATAAAGTGTTGTTTGTGAATAATTTATACACAAAAAAAATAAATAAATAAATGTAAGGCGCGATAACCTCCGAAGAGATCTAAGGCCGAGCTTCTCTTCCAATTTGCGTCGTGCTCCTCTTGATTTTCCCTACAAATTGGCCGGACGGGACCTACATGTTTTATGCCGACTCCGAACGGCATCTGCAAGGCAGATGAGTTTTCACTGAGAGCTTTTCATGGCAGAAATACACCCGGAGCGTTTGCCAAACACTGCGAAGGGCGACCCCGCTTAGAAAAATTTTCTTCTAATTTAAAAGCCTTTCTAAAATTTTGATGTTGCTTTGCCCGGGTTGCGAACCCAGGGCATACGGTGTGGTAGGCGGAGCACGCTACCATCACACCACGGTGGCCGCCATAATTTATACATGCTAAATGATAATCTTAAGTTTGCACCTTCTTAGTGATGAGATTTGGTATGAGGTAATTAATGTAGCACTTGCTATTTTCTCGAATAATGGCTGTGTAAAAGTGTATACTTCTTGTTTAATTCACGCAGTTGGAGTAGCAGGACTTTTACCTGAGATAAGTTCACTTGCGGTATAAGTTTTTATCAACTTACCTGCAAAAAAGTACGTCCTTCATCGCGAAACATTCGAAATGGATAGTCGGTATCGATGGGATTTCGTAGATCTGACCACCCGTTGATGGTAAGAAATTGCGCACTAGTCACGGCACACACGGGTGTGTGAATATCTGAAAAAGGGAAAGATATGAATATTAAAGAAATGTAAGTGAAACCGAACATTACATACACAGCTGTGCACTTGAAATGCTGTTGTTGTTTGCTTTGTGTGGTTAATAGTGTTATAGGGCTGCGTTATGCGACCTTTTGGGAAAATTGGGCATGGTCTTTAACCGATTTTGATTATCTTCACTCAGTATAGTATCTCTGCCAAATTTCAATGTCTTGTAATTTACGGCTTGCTAAACATCCAAATTTTCTTCTTCTAAATATGGGTGTTGCCGCACCCATATTTCAACATTTTATGGAATTTATGTTTTGCGTCAAATTTCATTAGCTTAGCGGTATTCTTATTGAATTTTCTAATTTTTTAAATTTTTCTAAATTTTTGATATCGCTCATTTCAATACCAATTTATTCTTGGTGCAGATAAACCTGTATACCGAATTTGGTGAAGATATCTCAATATTTGCTCAATTTATTCGTGTTAACGGACGGACAGACGGACGGACGGACATAGCTCAATCAAATTTTTTTTCTATCTGTGAGTTAAGCTGGCTCGAGGTCAGGTGTAATAAAACACAAGAAGTTCTTGTATAACCGATATATTTCGATTACCTTCGGTAATCGTCCTCAGGGTAACTATTAACAATAAAAAACAACATGAAAATTATAATGAAACAATATATCACAAATAACAATAATTTTTCTTTAAAAAACTAATTACATACATTTATTTCACTTTTACACTGTATGACGTGGAGTATTATACTGTTTATTTTTTGTCAACAAGTGTCTGTATGACTGTGCAGTATCAATATCTGTTTTGTAGTTAATTCGTATGTTTGAAGGTGTGTTAACGATACGTAACATTTCTAATGTGTACCTCTTCTTCCATTCTCTTCTTTCTCAATAACTGAAGCGTCGTCGAAGTTCGGACTGTGATAACTGCTGGCACAGTGGGCCATGAGAGCTGTTTTATGGTTGTTAGTAGAATTACATTATTTATAATCAGATTTGTGTTGTGACAGTCGAGTTTTTAATTTTGCTTTGGCTGTGCCCACATAAATCTTATTGCACGATTCTTTATCATTACCTTTGCAAGGAATTTTATATACAACATTGCTTTTTTCGGTGTTCGGTATTTTTGATTTTGTTTTATTGAAAATATGTTTTAGAGTGTTTATTGGTTTATGGGCAATTTTTGTTTCTTCGCTATTATAGCAATCTGATTTGGCAAGTCGCTCTGATAAACCAGGTACGTAAATAACAGATTTAAATATTTTTGGGGTTTTTGGTATAAGATCTCGGTTTGTTGATCGCGTTCTTCTTATTAAACTTTTTAAAGTATTCTCTGGAAAATCATTCTCTCTTAATAGTAATTTAATTTCTTCTATAATTTCTTTGTGGTAAGTGTCGTCCGATATTTGTAGCATTCGTCTTATACAGCCCGTTGCTGTATTGATAATCATCGTCTTTGGGTGTTTGGAGTTAAAATTGATGATGCGTCCTGATGATATTGATTTCTTATACCACTTCAATTTAATTTTATTGCCTTCTCTTATTACAAGTGAGTCCAGGTAGGGTAATTTTCCATCTTCTTCGAATTCCGTAGTAAATTTTATATGTCGATCAAAGGAGTTTAATACGTCAAGTGTGTTTTGTACCTCGGTTTCTTTTACTATCGCAAAAATGTCATCAACATATTTTGCTACAGATCTTGGCTTTTGTATTAGCTTTTCAATGCTATTTTCCAACAACTTTTCCATTAATATGTCTGCTATGATAGGTGAGGTCGGTGATCTCATTGGTAATCCTTGGAGTTGAGTATATATCTTGTCATTAAATTTAAAATATCAATTTTCCTCAATGCAGGACTTTACTATTTCCATAAACAATTTTTTTTTCGATACTGATGATTTTGATATATGGTAGTCTATATCTATCTCTATTCCTTTATAGCTGTGCAACAAACCGTTATCCAATCAAAATTATAATACCCTGGGCACAAGTACAGCTGGGAATAAAAACGCGTGAGTACCATTTGGACGTCTAGATAACTAATGCTTTAAGTTAACTAGAGCTCTCAAATTAAACCACAATAGAGGTAACTGTGCCAAAAACAAACAATTTCAGGCCTTTGGAGAAGAGCTTGGGTGGCTTCCGATTGGCAACAACGAATACCGGCAAGTTAGTGTTTTACTATCCGTATATGGAAGCAGAGAAAAGAATGGCCCCCACTTTGCTGGAAGGATCAGATGGAAAACGATTTACACTCCCTTGGTGTGACCAATTAGCGCCAGTAGGCAGTCCGAAGAAGCGACTTAAGTAAGTAAGTATTATCGTTGAATTATTTCTTTGTTATCGGTTTTTATTGCCGAGTTATCGTCTTCTTAAAGGTTTCTTATCGAGTCGTCGATAACGTGCCAATTACAAATTGGAAACATTTCGATAAATCGGTGAAAAGCTGAAAACTTTTAGATGAAAAATTGATAGTTTTTCTATAAATAATCTATAGCTTTTCGATTAAAAATCAATAATTTTTCGATAAAATACTTATAATTTTCCGATAATATATCGAGATTTTTTTGATAATAAATTGATAACTCTTTGGCAAGAAATCGATAACAAATCAATAACTTTTAAGTAAAAAATAGACAACTTTAACGGTTTTCGTTTTGTTAACGATATTAGAGAAAATTTGCAAAGTTTACAAATGGCGATGGTTACTAGGCCATGCTTCTGAATTTCACTACTCAGCTGATCAGCTATCTTCTCGGGAGCTGAGTATTGAACACGAATATCCAAGATTCATGCTTCATACTGGTGTAAAGGCAGATGCCTTTAACCACCCAGCCATATGAATGCCCCGCTGCTCGCTTTGAAATTGGTCTCTAAGAATTGCCTTTTTTGCTATTCCTTTTTTATTCACTATTTAGGTACATACACTCTGTATGTTTTGGTTTAGAGGTCCTCATATCCGCGCTCAACTTTCAGCTTCATGCGATCAATATCTCGAAAGCTGATTGAGCTAATACCATATTTTGACTGTCAGTTCGAAAACGCCCTACCTCAGAATATTAAAAAAACGCCTGATCTAAGTAAATTTATTCAATTTAATCACAAGTAGGGCATATTTGAAAACAAATGGGGGAATGAAATTGTGAGGTAGGTCGTTATTAAAACGAATTCTGAAATAGGTCGTTTTTAAAAGTTTGCTGAGATAAGGCGTTTTTGCACTGGCGGCCAAACTAGGCTAATAACCCATTCAACCGCCGAAATGATATATGTACATATGTATCGACTATAAATTTATATATTTGGCTTGACTTACCAGGAAAACTGATTTCTCTGCTGGGATAAATTATTTGGCCTCGTAGTGGCAGAAATACAAATGGAATTTTCTCGGATGTCGAACCACTCACAAATGGCGAAAGGGCACATTCTGTAAAGAGAAATTGAAAACGAATGGTATTATATTAACTTTCACAGGACAAAAAAAAGCAATTTTTTTTACAACGGATTGACCAAGATATTTATCATAAAAAATATCATTTCCGTCAAACATACTTAAAGTCCAGGTAGTCTTAGTTATTTTTTGTTTGTACATAAAAATTAAGGGTGTAACAAGGTATTTTTCGTTAAGTCGTAAAAAATTTGTACGAGATACAACTTGAGTGTTTTAGAAAATATTGCTTTCTTTACAAAGCGTACCCTCACTAGGGTAGGCACCTTGTCGTTGGTGTTAGGGCTTAGCCGAACTCCATAGCGCCCGACTATGAGGCGGTGCTGCTTAGGACTGACATCTACGCTGCTTCGGCTCATAGGAGGGCGGCGGGATGTCGGTAACCAAGAACTGCCAACCCCCTAATCCAGTGTGTTATGCGGACCGTGCCTATTGGACGATTTGCAGCTAGGGGATAAATTTGGCTGTATTTGAACGGAGCCTTCCCGATACCGGGCCACCTCGGGAACTATTGATGGCCTTATCACAGTAAGGGGCGCTATTGTGGCGGACGGTTCTTTGCCCCTATATAATAATGGACCGCTTGTCGGTCAGGTGGTCGTATGACAAAGATGAACGACTCATTACCTAATTGTAATAAGGACGATAATAAAAGGAGGACTGAGTCGCAAGCCAAGGACGACAAATATGCATTAAGCGATGCGTCGGACTTGGGGCGCGAGAGTAGTGCTGATTCAATGAGCTTCGTGTTGGAAAAGCACACAAATGAAAACGGAGGAGAAGAGTGGAGAAGGGTACGGAGCAGAGGGAGTAAAAGAACTCCCTCGCAGTACCGTGCAGCATTAAGTATTGTCCAATGCCTGGGAGTAGTGATCGATCCAACAGAAGTGGAGATCCAGCGCTTGGAATGGGCACACCAGGCCGTAGATGTAGGTTGAAGGCAGTTCAAAAGGTTGGATGCGAGAAACCTTCGTTTCTGCAACCCGTACGAGGAGGAAGAAGCGTCGAATGGCAGAAAGAAGAGGCAACGTTCAGTGGAAGGCGACTACCCTGCTTTCAGTAGGCAGAAAGGACCCAGTCCCAGAGCCGCAAGGCTGGGCAGGCGAAGGCGAGAGGTGCACATGATCGCCCAAGCGGGAAAAGCGTGGGTTCAAGCGCGGGGGTGTAAAGTGTCGAAGATTATGTGTAGGTTTTACAACCTTAGACTAACTAAGTTGCTTCTATCAAAAAAAAAGAGAGGACTGTAGACTCATGGCGGGTATTCTGACTGGACACTGCCTTCTGGCGTCACATGCCTTTAAGTTAGGCTTGGTCGGTGATAGCAGATGTAGGAAGTGCGGGTTGGAGGAGGAAACGATCGAGCCCGTTCTGTGCTCGTGCCCAGCGCTTGCCAGGCCAAGACTCCAGATATTAGGAGTGATATAGCTGTCAGATCTAGAAGCAGCAAGTGGCTTAAGTCCTAGGAAGCTTCTAGTATTTGCCAAGAGGACGGAGTTATTTTTATAAAATAGGTCGTGGTTTTTGATAGGGTTTTTCAGTTTGGTCGTTAAAACAAACTTCTGGTAACACTACGGAATTATTCAGTCTATGTGAGACCTAATATTTCATACTTACACTTCGAATCTTCGCGATTCATCCTTGCTTACTTTTTCCATCTCAGGAGTGAAAATATCGAATAAAACAATTAGAAACATGTTGCATCAACATGCAGCATGCTCCTTACGCCTTTGACAAAACGTGAATAATTGGTGGAAGGAGAGATTTTGGAATTTCCAAGTGTTGGAATGAAATCTGAAGCATTTTATGAGGATCCATATTTCTAAGAAAATAAAGCTTAAGCTCTTCAGGGCAGAAGGGTAGCTTGCGACCAGTTTAACCTTTGAAAGTAAATGTGTTAACACTATGGACTCATTCAGTCTTTATGAGTTCCACACAGCTAGTTCAACCCTACCCATGAAATCCATACGCTTAGTTATTTTTTTATAAATATATACGTATATACATATATTGTTTTCTAATAAAATATCATTTACTTTGTTATATTACACATATAACATGCACATTTATATTTATCTTACTGCGATATTGCAACATGGTGGTGGGGCATCTTCACACTTTCTTCTAGACACCACCTTAAAGTTTGTTTACTATTTTAGTTATCTGTTTTGTTTTTATTGTAAGTAGTCAACCGGCAGTGAAAGTTACTTCAACTGCCATATTGAATTTGTCAAGTCAGCTTATAAAGTAGCCATTTGCTTTTGTAAATTCATTTATAGTAATGAGCATACGAACACATATATATGTATGTACCTATAGTTATATATATGTATATTCAGATCATTTGAAGTACGTTTTTAACCGGATAACGACGCTTCTTTAACTAAGTAGCAAATGACTTTCTTTAAATGACTGCGCGCGCTTTTTCTGTAGCCCCGCATCAATTGTGCTAATCATTTTCATAGAATGAAAGTGATACTGCCTTAACTTCTATGGAATACGACCCAGATAGAGTATATTTCATACAATAGCTGTCAACTAATTAAATGTTTTCCGAATTCAATGGGTTTTGCCAGCGATTGTATAAATATGTTTGTGTAAGCGGATTTATTAAGACTATTACCGCCGCGGTCAAAAATTCGACCAAGCCAATATATATGATAAATGATATCCAAATTTGAACTTGTATAGAGATTTGTAAATGAGCCCTTCGATGCACACAACGATTAACTCCATAAAACAGAAAGTAGAGAAATGCGATGAAATAATATGCATTGTTTTTTAAAATTGCCTTGATAATATAAATTTACATAAATATTGTATAATGCATAAATAAAGATGTAGCTTTCATCTAAAAGTATTTAAATTAATAAGATTAATAGGAAAGACTTGCCAAAAAACTATCGTCAGAAATCTTACCTTTTTTATGTGACTGGTGGTGTTAATCGAATTGGGAAGTGGAAAGTAACAAATTTAAATTCAGTGTTTAAATTTTTAAGTTTCTTCTCACAGAAAAAGTTAAGTATTAGATATTTTTATTACAAATTTTTCCTGAAAATTAATATTAACTGTTCTGTTATAATATATTATTATTTGTGATTAATTCGTCAGCAGTATAAATGACGTCTACTTCATCAGTTGTATGTAAGGACTCGTTATTTCGATTTGTTCGCAAGTTTTTAAAGTAATCATGTTTTACTGGAGGAATGGATTTCAGCAGATCCATCATATCGCCCCTTTTTTCCCCTGTTACAGATCTACCTATAGGTTATAATAAGGGCTGATTTACATCTTTCAAACTTAGTGGTCTACCTGCCACAAATTTCCTTGTTTTTATGGCGTACAATTCTGTATCTTCATTATAGTCATATTCGAATTGTATAACGTGTGGTTTGGATCTTTCTAACTCTACCCAGCGCATTTTAAGAAAATTCACTGAGAACCCATTAGGAGTATTACATACATATATACCGTTATCATTTAGCGTTTCCTAGTGAATTGAAGTTGCGTTATTGAAAATATTTCCAATATAGAATGGAGTTAATCAAAGTGGCTTCTGAGATAAATTATTTATTATTCAGTGGCCAAAAATTTGTTGTCGTTTTGTGGTGCTAACCTTTATCGATTGAGAAAGTTTTTACAAATATAAAAAGTTATGACTATACGAAGTGCTTTTACGCTAGTCGATTTGTGCAGTGAACGGCTAAAATATGATACATATAAAAATTTCAGTTTATTTTAGATGGGCAACGACTTCTTTTCCATGTAGCTCCAATCCACGTTTCCCATTAGTAGGCGTTTTAAGCGACGTTTCGTTTTTGATGTATGCAGCCATTTATACAAAATGTGGAACCTACGCGCTGAAGATACGTATATCTCGAAATCGGACATTTTTTATTAAAATACACGGTCAAAAATTTTAGTTTATTTTTAAAACGAAGAAAAAGTTTACTACTGGGTTTAAAAGCAGTTTGAAAAAAAATATTTGATCATATATGTGGATCAAAAATTTAAGATTTAAACCAAAATTTTCAACGGTGTAGGCTAAACCATGCGGGCAGGTTAAAACAAAAACCCTTTTCGTTAAAAGTTTGATGTAACCAATAAACCCATTGGTACCAAATTATCTACACTGATGTAGCTGCAGGAGTTTGAAATATGTCTGATACCGAAATTTGAGTTTGTATGGGAGGTGCGACTCCCATTTCTCCAATGAAATATTGGCAACATTGCCACTTTTGAGTAATGTGACTTAGTCGGTTCACGAGATATTTGATATGGAAAGAAAAATGTGTATGGGGTGTATCATACCCTCTTTTCCAATTCTTTTCTCTTTTCTATACTGATATAATATCTATGTTGGGCATCTGTCTGGTAAGTATCATTAGCCTGCTATTAATACTGTAAGAGATATTTGATTTCATACATTGGTATGTATATTACCTCTAAACACCAAAAATTCCCCCTTTATGCTGAAGTATTCTATTTCTTACTGTTACAACAAATGCCGCTTACCACTGGTGGGGGGAAGCAGGTGTATTAAAATAACGTTTGCTTGGTTTGAGAGTTCAAAAAATTCTGATTTATTTACAAAAATATCTTACTTTATATACACATGTGTGTGTGTGTGAATGTCTTATCCTTGTTTGAATAGGTCGCTCAATCGCTAAAATATAGTTTCTAATAGTGGACTGTATTTAAAAATCTGTTAACTACTATTATCTTGTAAATGAGAAAACCTGTTCAAGATTGCTTGAACACCTACAAATTGGTGCATACTTCATCCAAATCGGGCAAAAGTTGCGTTCAAAAGAGGAGTTGCGAAAATTTGCGTGTGGCGTATTTATATGTAGATAGATATCTGCTACAAAAGATGTTTAAAAAATGTATTACACAGTTTTTGCGTGATTATGCTTAATTTTTATTATAGAAATACTTTTTTCCAATTTTTTAATTTGATGTTCATTTCGGGTCATGTAATGCGCGATCTATTTAGTTCACACGGTGCATTCTTATTCATTTTAGCCAGCCTATCCCGCTACGACTTTTATGATAAAAAATTAAATAAGTATTTTTTTTCGCCAGTAAACAAATTTGTTACAAATGCATTTGGTACGATATCGAAAACCTATCTCGGGTGCCGTTTTGAAGTCGACCAACAGCAGAGATTTTATACATTTTGACGTGAGATGGGGACGTTTACGCAAACTGTCTCCCTTATAAACATCAGCATTATCTCAAAATGGCGATTGTTGTTGTTGTAGGTGCTCGCACTCTACCCCCATGCTGGGTGACACCTGGTAAAATTACGGATGCGAATTCGAGCGGCGACCCTTCTACTCTCAGCTTCCATTGCTACCTCTTTTCCTGCTTTCATTCACGACCACGTTTCTCATGGGTCAGGGCCTAGTCTGTACCCCAAGATCGACCACACGTGCCTGATGTCTCCTTTTATCAAATATGTGGGATTTAGAGATGGCAACTCGATAAAACCCGTAGCTTCGAGTGTTATTCGTGCTCACTAAGCCGTTCCTTATTCGTATATATTTTTTTGCAAATGTCAAGTTTTACGTGCAGAATATAATAAATTATCTACGCGAAATTTCACTCGAATTGAATAATGCTTAGAACTGCCACGTTGCATTTTACATTTTTTTAAATTATATACATTAAGGGTGCAACAGTTTATAAAAAATTATACTCGTAAGTTTTTTAATGATATCTTACGTTAAAAATCAGAGAATTAGACTATGAAGGTAAATATTGTTTTGGGTGTGAGATCGCGAAGATATATGCCTTCAAAAAACAGGAGAACGCTGTTTTTGTAATATTCAAAAAATCTCCAGTATTTTATATGGAACTTCAAAAATGATTTTTGCTTAACATTCCGCCATAATATGTTTTCCAATCAGACCAACAGTTCATGATATATTTCTAGACGTATGCGAGATCTAGAACACAATTCAGAATCGCATCGTGATTTGTTGTAAAATACATCAACAAAGAATATTATTTGGACTTTATTTTGGGAGGATAGCAAAGGTCAATCTTTTTCACATCGAATTGATTTGAACCATTTTCGAGTCAGTCCAGAAATAGCACAGTTATTGCAATTTAAGTAAAGTTATATCGCTTCATATCGAAACTGTACAGCATATGCAATCAAAAAATTTACATCATAAACATCAACTTTTTTTCTATACATATTTCATACGGCCACCGTGGTGTGATGGTAGCGTGCTCCACCTACCACACCGTATGCCCTGGGTTCGCACCCCGGACAAAGCAACATCAAAAATTTTAGAAATAAGGTTTTTAAATTAGAAGAAAATTTTTCTAAGCGGGGTCGCCCCTCGGCAGTGTTTGGCAAACGCTCCGGGTGTATTTCTGCCATGAAAAGCTCTCAGTGAAAACTCATCTGCCTTGCAGATGCCGTTCGGAGTCGGCATAAAACATGTAGGTCCCGTTCGTCGGCCAATTTGTAGGGAAAATCAAGAGGAGCACGACGCAAATTGGAAGAGAAGCTCGGCCTTAGATCTCTTCGGAGGTTATCGCGCCTTACATTTATTTTATTTATTTCATACAAGAGATCACCAAGGAAAATATGCTATAGTGATTCGATCCATTTAGTTCCGACAAAAGTCTAATGGGATACAAAAATATACCCGCTCACCTAATTCCATTAGGATATCTTAAAAACTGATGGGCAAGTTTGCGTTCTCACAGACAGATGAACTTGGCTTAATCACCTCAAATCTTCATTCTGATTATTTCCTTATACTTATCTGTGGAGCTATCTATAGTGTAACTATTTTGTACTCTTTACTTTAATTTTTAAAATAATTTTTAATTGAGTTTTCGTGTTAACTTAAAATTTTTGAATAACTTCAAAAAATGAAAATTCTAATTAGTTGGAAAATATTTAAACTCAAAAATAAATAACATAATATTTTTAAAAAATAAAATAAATATTTGGCTTATTACCAAATATATTGGCGATTCTACCAACGGACCTAAATTTTTATATAAGTCTATATGTGAACAATTACTGAATGTGACGCTTTAGTATCGCAAAGCTATTGACCAATAAAATACCGCAAATAAAAGTGCAACTAAGTGACGTGCTATCAAAGAAAATTTGTTTTAGTTACCTGAACCAAATTCAGAAGATAATATTTAATTGGATGTACATATATATTACGTCTGATGGGTCAAGTAAAAACACCATCATCACAATACATCAGTGCTATGACAAAAACCCTCACCACTAACAAAGCTCTAACAAACAAATGTGTGATTTGTAAATTAATATACTAAAAAATAAAATAAAGCAGATTTAATATCTATAAGAATTATTCAATGCAAAACTCAATGAATTTAAATTAAACTGCCACTTAATTTTAATAAAAGAGACCAAGAAATTGTGTACCTAAACGAAAATCGTGTTTATTAATAACAAAACTAAGAAGCTTAAAATAATTTTAAAGAACCGCTGACCCATTGACATTATATTTTCACGTCCTATCTGATATTTAAATCAATATTGAAGAACTGAAAGAATATGCGAAAATGTTTGAATTAGATTAACGCACATCATTTGCTGTCGTATATATTAAACTTAAAATTCATTAAGATAATACCGCTAATTCCTCCCTACAATTCATTCATATATCGAAGTATTTTAATACTCAACGAAACATCGTCATTTTGTATACCATTTGTTGGAATCACTCGTAACCTTTAACGTCCTCTTCACTAATTACAAAGCCTTTGCATAACAAAGCCATTGCATAGACAGCAACAACGATGTATTTAATTGTCATCACGTCAAAAAAACGCAATTGATTCACTTAAAATCTTTGCAATCATCAATCAACTACTTATTAATTTTAATATTTTTTTTTATTAAATTTAATTTTATGTAAGTATAATTTTTATTTTAATATTAAATTTAAAATTTTCAATTATAATTCAAATTAAAATTTTAAACCCTTTAAATTTTCAATTTATTTTAAGACTATTTTTATATCTTAAAAATTTTAATATAAGTTATTTAAATTTACTTATTTTTTATATAAAATTAAATATTGTATTTAAATTGTTAACTCCCTTTCCAAAAAAATTCTTAAATATTTTCTAATTTTCAAATTTTTCATTTAAATTTTTTTTTCATATGGTTCTACGTTCACCAATACGAACCCGTAATTTTACAAATTCGGAAAATCAAAACAACAACTATACAAATAACACAATGACTCAGAATACAACTCAAAATTCTAACATTAATACAACACAAAACAACATCTCTAATATAACACGAGATACTTCAACACAAAATAACTTTACAAATGTTTCTTCTACTAAATCTATTAAATTACCACAATTTTGGCAAGAATCTCCCAATGCCTGGTTTTTACTTGTTGAAGGACAATTTGAAATTAATAATATCACTGATGATAATTTAAAATTTCAAAATGTTCTAATTACCCTTCAACGAGATACTATTTCTAAAATTTTTGACATCATTAACCCTCCTCCTCTTTTCAATAAATATGATACAATCAAAAAAATTGTATGTGAAAGATTTTCTCTTAGCGAAGAAAAACGATTAGAACAATTATTTTCAAAAACTGAACTTGGTGATCGTTCACCATCTGAATTATTCAGATTTATGAAATCACTTATAGGTACTGACTTCAATGTAAGTCAAGAATTACTTTTCAAATTATGGATTCGTACATTGCCACAAGAAATACAAATCCATTTAACTTCTAGTAACAATAAAAATAAAGATGAAGTAATTATTTTAGCTGACAAACTTTTTGATTTAATCAACAAACCTCATTCTTCTAAATCTCCTATAGTTTCGAGTATAAATAATAATATTTTAGAACAATGCGTTAAAAATTTAACTGAATTAACTACGGCTATTTATCAAAATTTAAATAAAATTTCTAATGATATTAATCAATTACAAATCCGTTCAAGATCTAAAGATAGAAATAGATCTAAATCTCGAAATTTTTCAAGATCAAGAAATTTTTCAAACAAATATAATTATAATTTAATAAATATTATATATATATCTATATAAATAATATATAAATATTTAAATATAAAGTTAAAGTAATTTATATATATAATAATATTATATAATCCTATAAATAATTAATTATTAAATAAAGAATTAATAATAATATAATATTATAATATAATGTATATAATAATACGAATTAAAGATAATAGTATATGTAAAAGTAGTATATATAGAAATAAAGTGAGAGATAAAAAGAGATAAAAAGATAAAAACTAAGAACCATAATGGAAAAAGAAATATGAAAACTAATAGAATAGTCAGATTAATTAAGTAATATAAGATCGTTCTGATTCATATATATAAATATTATATACCAAATAATAAATTAATTCTAAATATTAATAAAATCAACAAATTAACATATAGAAGCCTCAATAAAAAAATATACACATAAAGAATACATAACAACTGGAAGGCTACTACTATAAAAATTTTCGTAATTACATATACTATATGAAAAGACTCGTACATGATATATATTAGATTTGGAGACAGAGAACGTCTGTGTTCATAATAAACTAAATATATATAATAATAAAATTTAATATAAGTATATAATAATTATAATATATCCACCAACATATATAAAAAATGTTAATTTAATATATATAAGTGATAATAAATATCTATAAATTATGTTAAGAATTTTATATATCATTAATCATAAAAATATAGTATAATCTAATTATACAATAAATAAATACATATATATACTATTCGCATCTTAGCTCCTACAAATCAATAAGTTTTCCACTTCATATATAATAAATATATCCAGTTATCCTCAAATTTTTTTCTACTTCTATAACTTGATGTGGATAATCAGTACATAATAGCTCATTATATTTCCTATTACTGATACTAATAAATAATAAAAAAATTCAGCGTACTCACATCTCCTGCTATGGTTCTACTGTTAATTATATACGACCTATATCATGCACTAATGCGTATACCTAAGACCACCCTTTACATTCATCATGATAACAACTTCAAACGAAATCAAACAGGAACAGCAGAGGCCCTCCATTAATAAACTATAAAGCAGTCATATCATACTAAGATAAATCCACTCCGTAATTCTAAATTTACTCAATATAAAGGTATCAAATTAACACAGCCGTAGTACCAATTACACACTATGGCCTTATGACACTTCCCGAGCTAATCAACTTACCCATCGACTCTATAACGTCGCACGCCAATAGATACTAACAGAACCCACTTAACACTATATTACTATCTAATTCATGATCTTATTAACCAATCTACTATTTCAACAACAACCAACACAAGTAAGAAGGAATGCATCTATCAATATAGGCTCATCAACATCGATAAATATAAAATTAACACGATAAATAATACAGCCATTTAACGAGGTATCACATTACCCTAACATCTACAGGAAAGCTCTAACTCTTGTCGAGCGGGCCCAATGAAAATACTACTACATGAAACAATCTTACATCAATAATCCCCAACGCGAGCCGTTAATCAAAAGTCAACCAAACCAGACAAAAGGCATAAAACCCGAGTCAACTATAATCCCTAACCCTGAAGAAGAATATACAGTTAGCTCGTCCTACGCCAAATACGTCACGTCCATTCAACGTACACGTTATACATGACCGAACAGATCCCGGTACCACTAGGGACTCTCACACCCGAGATAGTCTCAAAGTATTATCCTAGTCCAGATATACTAATATCATATATCGGACAAAGGTACTAACCGTATGATACCTCTTATAACCCTACAAATATACAATTCATCTCGTCCTATAAACTGATAAGCCACATCGTGCACCCCTCGCTAATCAACTCTATAACATAAGAACGATAACAACCCGCATTTCTTCCAACAAAGAGAATAAGGTCTCATAACACTCACCGTACACATAAGCACCGCTCGGGAACCTAACCCAGCCCGACCACACCTACAATTCGCCTGTAGTCCCTAACGGCAAGAGTGCTACCTTAATCTCCCCGATTAATCATCCACTTAACTCAACCCCTTCATATGATATGAGACGTCGACCCTAGGCTACTTCGACCACTTTCTTACTATATTGTATAAATTATATATTAAAGCCTCTATTCCCTATGCACAAAATGGAACAACAACTATATAACAGAGCAAGAGGAAGGAGAGAAGAGCTATTACCATACGGCCATCAGCGAGGTCATGTAGCAATAAATCCTACAAAATACAGGACATAGTCAACCGGGAGTAAAAAAATAAGTATATGTGGAACTGACACAAACATATATGGTGTTTGGTATCACAAAAATTAAGAATACGCTCGGTGAATGTAGAGCCCCATGCAAGGGAAAGCGAAATCCAAGTCATTCCGAACGAAAAGGGAAACCGGAAACGATCCTTATGACGGTGACGGATAATGGAACTATTATTAAACCAACTCGTAGGCCTATTCATATTGATAAAGTCAATAAACTTAATTTTCTTAAAAAAAACGACAGCCCGCAGTTGTTCAGTTATTCTTTTCTAAATTTAAATTTTAAAGTAATTCGTATCATTACTTGACTGCAGCAAACGGTTCTTCAATTGAGCCTTTCGGTACAAACTACTTAAATTGGGATTAGGTTTAAGAAGAGATTTTGAATGTTCCAGTCATATTGCGAATATTGAAATCAATTTTAGGGAGCAACTTTTTAGAAATTCGGAATTATTGTCATATTAAAAATAAAGAAATAATGGATTCTACTACACAATTCAATTTGCTGGGGATCTTATGGATTTTTCTGATATTTTCTCACTCAAAATTTCTATTGTCGAAAATAATTTGTCAAAATTACTTATGAATTTAGCATCTATTACCTGCGAAGCCAGATTATACTAAAAAGTTAAACACCATACGTTTCACAGGATACCGAAAAGGTATTTTACCAATTTTCGAAACCCAGACGTCTGATTCAGTCAAACTTAAAATTGCTAAAACTGGATTTGAATTTTAGTTTAAAACTGGTATATCAGACCCTCAAATTCTCTATTGCATCTCACTTCATCTCGTTTCCTAAAAAAGAACCAATGATTGGGACCTTGCCGGAGACTATCGAAGACTTAATTTTATACTACACCAGATCGGTATCCTTACCACATATCGCACGATTTAACAATTGATTAAAACAAAAAAGTTGTTTTCCAAAATTGATCTTGTGCGTGCTTACCACCGAAATTCCAATGCAGAGAGAAGCCATTCAATAACTGCAATAACTACCCTTTTGGAATGTTTGAATTCGTAAGAATGCAGTTCGGTTAAGAACAGTGCTCAAACTTCCACGGCTTTATTAATGAAGTATTTTCTGGATTTCGATTTGTATTTACATACATTGATGACATTCTTAATTTCCAGTGATAGATGAGATCAACTATACATTTTTGAAATCAGTTTCAAAGACTTGAAGAATATAATTTAAATTATCAAACCTTCAAATGTACTCTCGGTGTAAATAAATTAAATTTCTAAGTTACGAATTTCGGCGAAGGTATTAACCATCTTTTAGAGAGAATTGAAATGCATCCAAATTTTGAAACCAAGGCTATAAATAAATTACAAAATTTTTAGGTAGATAATATATCACAGATATATTTAGATGTAGCACAGAACTTAGTCTCTGCATGAATGTTAACCATGCATTTAAAAACAAACTCGAACATTAAATTGACGACGAAACCCACAACGCTTTCGAAAATGTTAAAACTGTTTGCTAAAATGACTTTACTTACCATTTCGACAAAAATGTACTTTATCATTAGCATAGATGCATCAAATGTTGCATATTGGAGCGTTTTTCTTCTAAAAAAAACTAGCAATAATATACTAGAACCTTAGCTTATTTTTCAGGAATTACTCCTAACAGAAACCTAAATATCCACTTTGATCGTGAAACTGTTGGCAATTTATAGTTCAATAAACATTTAAACATTTTTCTTGAGGTAGAACTTTTACAATTTATACGACCTTTATTTCATGTTCTACAATTCTAAGTAGATAATCTCCTCGCAACTACGTCATCTTGAATATATTGCTCAATTTACAAATGATATTCAATATATACGTGGAAAAGACACATATTGCCGACACACTTTCCGTATTCAGAATAACATAAATGCAATTTCAATACAAGATATAAATTAGAAACTACTTTAATTAAGACAACGACAAAAAACTGGATAACAGTTATGTAAACAACACATTTCTGATCAAAACAATTCAATACTAAATTTATACAAGTAAATTTCATATTCCGTTATATGAATTTAAAACAGATATGAGTGTGATGTTCCTCTACAACACATTTCGTGACTATGTGTTCCCATTCTATGGATAAGAATTATATTTGACAATAAATATACAACTCTAAGGAAATTATGAAATAAAGATATAACAGAAGAGCCTTATAAAGTTTCTGGGGAGTGGGGGGAGTACATAATAAATAAAAATATAATATAATTAAAAATCTATCAAAAAATTTATAAAAAAAAACAAGTTCATAACTATTCACATGTGAACTAGGAAAA
>JARSSU010039170.1:0-16139 GCA_029619165.1 Eurosta solidaginis
AGAAAGCACTTTACCTGATTTGTTACCACTGGCTTCTACGATTGTCTTAATACGAGACATAGGCCCCTATTATGAGCATTTTTCGATCTTCGATCTTCGCTGGCTATCGAACATCGAAAATCGAAGTTGAAATCGGTATTATGACACTTCATCTCTGTCGAAATTTTCGTTGTGTATCTAAACTTCAATCGAACAAGGTTTTGTTGACGACGCCGAACGAATTGAATGAAAATTGTTTAAAATGTAAGTTTTTTGTATTTTGTTTCTACTTTTTTGGTACCCAATAGTAACTTTATACTATTTTTATCAATTTTGTATAGGTCGAAAGTGGTGAGTACAAAACAACAGCTGGAAAGACTGATTTCATTAATGGAGGAAAATCCCGTGATAGCAAAAGGAATTTGCACAAAAGTCCAATCTACAAAAAGGTGGGAAGAGATAACAGCGGAGCTTAACTGCCTGGGACCACCCGTAAGAGAGACAAAGAAGTGGATGAAGGTAAACTAAGGAACCATAGATGTCCTTTCAGCATAAAAAAAAATGTTTTTTTTTGTCGTTTTAGGTGTGGGCTGACATGAAGTCGAAAACGAAAAAGAAAATGTCGGAGAACATGGTGGAATATCGCGCAACTGGTGGTGGGCCAAACAGACTGAATGCATATACGCACGCAGAAGAGGCTATAATGGGCTTACTACAGCTTCACACCAGCGTAGATCCACCTGGAGAAGAGCATGGGCTAAATGCAAATGAGGTCGTCGAGTGTGAAGTTAGCATGAATGAGGAGCGATTGGATGATGATAATACAGAACCTATTGAAGATTTGGAGGTAAGCGAGCATAGTGTTGCTGTTGTCGAGGAAAGGCCATGGAGAAATACCAGAAGAAGATGTAGCAGAACGGAACGGTTAAAGTTATTGGAAGAGCAAACCAGTGATCAAAAAAGGTTCCATAAAGAAATGCTCGAAACTCTAAAAGAGATAAAAAAAGTGCAATGGAGACTGAAAAATATGCGGAAAGGACATATGCGTTGAAATATTATTATAAGAAACAAATGTTAAAATTAAAAAAGAGAAGCTTGAATTGTACAAGCTTCAAATGCAAAAATAGAATTCCACTCCGCGCTATATCTGTAATATGACCTGAATTATGTTTTGTGTTAACGAATAAATTGAAACTGAAGTGATATTTTTTTACCTAGTTTAGAATAGAATTAAGCTTAGCTTTTAAGTATTATCAATGAATTTACCAAATATTTTTTTAGTCTAAGTATATACACACATGAATTGAAAACGAAGAATATAAGTGCATATACATAAAAATATATTTATAGGAATAATAGTTTTATATTTCAATAAAACTGATTGACTACAAAGTTCTTAATATTTGATTTCTGATTTCTTCTGCTTCTGAGTTCATGGTTGCTTCGATTTCGGCGAGTGTGATATCATGGTCGTGCTCCTCATCTGAAAGTTCTTCTACAGAAATGTCTACTTTGTAAAACATGCAAATATTGTGCAAAGCTGCACACACGTTTATAATTTTTGTTGCTTTTTCTGGTGTGTAGTGAAGGGCTCTTGCCTGCAACAAGCACCTAAACCTATTTTTTAAGACTCCAATTGTTCGCTCTATGATATTTCTACCTTTCGCATGCTGTGTGTTGTAAATACGTTGTGCAGATCCATCTTCAGTATTTCTGAACGGCGTCAGTAAGTATGGCTTTAATGCATATCCAGCATCACCTGCACGGGCAAATTTATGTTTTATAGGAATACATTTAATCTATATGTAAAAAAAGCATATACCAAGAAGCCAGGTGTTGCGAGTACCATCTTGATGTTGCTGTTCCAAATGTGATTTCAATGCCGACATACTGAACACCATAGAATCATGTGTTGCTCATGGAATGGTCGCAAACCTTAAAACATATAAAGATAAATATTTATGCATTTACAACCTGAAATTAATATCACATTGGTATACTTACAATCATGGCATTAATGCTGTAGAATCCTTTTCTGTTGTAGTACAAAATGTTGTAGTTCTTTTTTGGGAGCAACAATTTTAATATGCGTGCCGTCAACACAGCCAATAATCCCTGGAATTCTGCTAATGTTAAAGAAATACAATTTAGCTTGTTGCAGTTCAGCTTCGTCGTAATTGAACTTTATCCATCGTTGACAAAGAGAGTTTTCCAATACATTTAACACCTCTGATAGCACCACAGACACCGTGGTTGTGCCAGTCCGAGTGTATTCTCGTTCCCAATGCTCAATTGGTAGGATCCCTGAGCACAAAATCTGAGAAATGTGGCCAATTTTAGAATGGTTGGTATAGATTTAGCTCTTGAGCATTGCTGCAGAAGATTGTCTGTACTGGACAGCAAGTCCATGAAAGCTTCCTTGGACAGCCTGAAGTTTTTGATAAATCTATAAACAAAACTTTCATTATTACACATTCAATGACTTGTTTAAAACGCTACTTACGCTGCGGAATTCATTTCTAAAGGATTGGAAGCATCCCTCAATAGTTTTCTACTTCTGGCTAATTCCAATATGCTTTCCTCCTCATCTGACGAATCATCGAACCAAAATTCCGTTGAAGTCATGTTTTTATATGTCAAGGCTTTTTTTTGTGTTAATTTTTAGGTTTATTTATATTTTCTTTACTTTTTTGCACTTTTGCTTGTTTATTATTTTTGTTTCACAGCTGATAGAAATAAGCTATTGTGAATAATTGAAACGATCGAAATTCACAATGACGCTAGTCTTCATCGAACGCGCGTCATAATACCAAATGAAAATTCGTTCGATGAACTCGTTCGACCACAGTCGAAGATCGAATTTGTCTCATAATAGGGGCCATATTCTTTCGCAGTAGCTAGCGCTGTTGCTTAGCTTCATCCAGTGACATGATGGTCATAACCTTTATGATGTTTGATGCAAAAATATGGAATATGCGGCTTCCAACTAACGATAAGATGAGTACGAAGAAAGTGCAAGATTGCTTAATGAACCACGCCGCCAATACCAAGGTATATGCCACTCAAATAAAGCTGGAACATATGCGATAACGCGAAAAAGCGAACTCTTCAATCTAGCATTGCCAAGAGATTTGTAAGGCGATTGATTGTTTCGAAATGCATCACGTTGGGCGCCAAAATGTACGAACAACTATTTTGCTTGTCCGATGTCAAAGCTAATGAAAAATACGCGATGAGTTATAGAGTTATACTAAATGCATAAAGAGAAAATGACAATTTATTTTCTCAAAATCATCCTTTTATACATAATTACAATATTACAAATGTACATATTGTTTACCGGTTTGCTAAACAAAGTATGCAGAACAATAGGCAAACCCAATATACAAAGACAATAGATCATATGCATATGCAATTGTACATATAAACATACATATGTACATACGTACAAGAATTTCAAGTTCAAGGCCTGTCCCACGATCAGCTTGTGTTGTTATCATATCAGGTGATAATGGTAAACCGTTTGATGGATCAGTGCAGGAGCGGATTCTGGGTAGGTATTCAGCGACGAATTAGGTGTAATGAATTATGGGTGCATGTGGCCCAACAATACTGTTATACTGTTTACATCAAACTAAAAACTTAATGTTTAAAGTCATATTTTTCAATTTTGGAGATCGATATTTTTCCACTGCATTGTATCTCATTATTTAATCATGTTTTTCATTTGTGAAATATGAAAACTTTGAGGTTTTGCAATTCTCAATATGTTTTCAACCGAAAGAAATCTATTTTGCTAAGCGTTTCTATATTGTGCGGCAAGCGTTGCCTTAATTGCTCTATTAATTAATTATGATTCGCGACATATATTACGTATCTTCTTTCAATGAATTCGTCTATACATATTTAGTTATCTTATTTTTAATTATATATTCTTCAAAGGTATAATGAAAATAAGGTTCGGGAGACAAAAATTTATTATAATCTGAAGTAAAGTGCCGAACTCTTAGAAGGTAACACTATGCTGCTGTACAAGCTGGAAAGCAAATATACAACCTCAGACACAGTTTATCGATTAAAGTTTTTGTTATCAGTTGAGAAACAAGTTGCCACATAATACATAACGAAACAAAGAAATAAACTTCGACACACAAAACACATTATAAATTTCCCATACCGCGCAAACATTTTAAAATAGCAAAAAAAAGAGCTTGGGGCTAAACCGGAATTTTTCGAGCTAAACACAAAAAATAAAATAAAGAAAAACTTTTTTAAAATAAGCTTTTATTATTGGTAATAAAATTGACTAAAAAAGTAAAAAATAATTGACTGTAAAGAAATATAACACTTTATAATTTGTCATTGTAACCATAATTAGGCTTTTTCGTCTGCGACAAAAATTCCATATTGTACATAATTATATATTTTTACAATTTATATCACAGTCCTAATTGTTCTAATAAAAAGCGTGTTAATTTTGATGGCATAATTAAGAACATTTAGGACCTTCCTTTTCTTGTTTCCACAATATAACCCGCTTTATGGAACAATTAGGACTGTGATATAAATTGTAAGATTTAATAATTCAGGATGTAAAATTTCAATGTTAAATATATATATTATGTAAAATATGGAATTTTTTGTCGCAGACGAAAAAGCTTAATTATCGTTAAAGGTTACAATGAACTTATAAAGTGCTATATTTCTTTACAGTCAATTTATTTTTTACTTTTTAGTTAATTTTATTAACCAATAATAAAAGCTTATTTTTAAAAAAGTTTTTTTTTCTTAAATTTTATTTTTTACTTTTTAGTTCGTTTTATTAGCAATAAATAGAAGCTTGTTCTTAGAAAAGCTAATTAAATTTAAATATGCATTTTTTTAAATTTTTAGTAGCGTAAACTATTGTTTAAATTAGTTATGTAATCTTTACTAAGTTATTTGTAACGTTTCTCATACTATCCATTTCTTTTAATGCATCAACATTACAAGGTTTCTTCGAAGTCAACTTTGAACAGTCATGTTCTTCTATTCGAGTGTTAACTAACTTAAAATCATATTTTATTGTGACTTTGCGTATGTCGCGTTCAGTTTATAACTACTCATTGCAGATCTCTGCTCTGTTCCATCGCCAAAAATCTGTAAAACAAAATCAAGTGCGCAGAAAAGTATGCAACAAAAAGTATGCAACATTTAGCGATAACAGCCTAACTTTAACGTTTGTTGCATACACAAACAAAGCGAAGTTACCTGCGTTCTTGAGGACTTAGGCATTTATCGATTAATTTATCGAATTCTCGCAAAGTAATATTGCATTGTCATCGGAGTTATATATGTGTGCAAAATTTCAGCTCAATCGGACACCTGGAAGTGTATCAAATTTAACTTGCAAGATTTGATTACAGATAACAGCCAAGTGAAAGTAAATAAAAGCTTATAATAAAATAGCTGCCAGTCATGCTGCCAGTCAGGGTAGTTGTTTTGATGTTACCATTCTAAAATATCCGGGATTTTCACTTGATTATGCTATCACTATTCCACTTGGTTATGTCGCCCTTATAACATGCAATCAGTCATTTATTGTTGTTTTTATTTTGCTGGGTCCTAATTCCACTCTTTTCTGTTTTGACCTGCCTCGCTTGTTCAGATTATTCCACCGAATCCTTTTAGTTCTCAATACTTTTGTTGAATATGTTAACATAATTGTAGATATAGTAACGAACTAGTTATATCTTCATCCGTGTGGCCTGTGTGGCACCAGTTTGTGGGTTTTAATTTAAAAAAATGTCACTTTTTTCTTACTTGACAGGATCTTTATCCAGTGTGTTCGTTTAGCAGTTTTGCTGGTTTAGCAAAGTTTCCGCTAACTAGTGATCACTCCTGGCAGGATCGCCATTGAAATATAAAATTTATTAAACGAACCGTTAAGGTAGAGCGTGCAAATAGCAATCTCCTCTTTATTCTAGAAGCACTTTCTTTTATACAAAATGTTACAAACTATTACTACATATTTACACTAATACTTACAAACTAGATGTACATAAATTCGTAATAATCAATAGCTTAGTCAGTATAAACCCATTTATATGTAGGTGGTTCTACAGTCAATATAATTAATGGGCCACATATGTCGGTTTGTATGACTAATCGACATATGTGTCGGTCGCTGTGACGCCAAATGTGAACAAACTTATGCTGAGTTCTAGTGGTTATCTGGGTAAGTAAAATATAAAAGTATCTATAAATGTGTGTATATTTCGCCCCTCGGTAGTGTTTGACAAGCACTCCGAGTGTATTTCTGCCATGAAAAGCTCTCAGTGGAAAATCATCTGCCTTGTAGGTACCCTCCCGCCAATTTGTAGGAAAAATTAAGAGAAGCAATACGTAAATTGGAAGAGAAGCTCGCCCTAAAATATCTTCGGAGGTTATCGCGCCTTACATTTATTTATTTAATTCCCGTATATTCATTTACAATTTTTTAGATAATTGATGTTTTGCTCCTTTGTTCTATGAATAGTAATTTCTTCACCCCTGTGATATCACTTAATTTAACTTAACAATTAAATGGTTTTTTTTTAATTCGAAAAAAACTGTATTGTATTATTCACGTAAGCGTTTTTATCCGGTTATCAGCTCATTTAGTTCAGGAATTATTTTCAAACATATAACTTGATAAGCAGGCTAACGGGAATATCCCCTATATTATAGTTTCTCCTAGCGGACGGGAACGGGCAAAGGAAATGAATAACATAATTGAATATCAAAATCCTTGTAAAAAAAACCAAGAAACTCAGTGCGCGTATTAGTTTTTGTCAGACCTTAAAAATCCGGTGCCAGTTATCGTATAGCACGTCAATTTGACTACGCAGTAGCAAACAAATTTTTTTTTCGCTAGAAAGGTTTTATTTTCTTGTAGACAAAAGATAACTAAAAGAATGAAATTCTCTTGAAATTTTTTCTTTTAACTACAAATAAGGAGAAGTTGAATTGGCAAACAATACCTTAAATCAACTTAAAAAACCAATATTTTCTTCGAATTAGAACTTTTTATTGTTAACAATGACAACAATGATTTTTTAATTAAAATACAAAACAGCAGCTTATTAAATTTAAGTATATGTACACGTAAGAATAACACCTTTATAAAAATTATACTCTAATTAAAATACCATTGTTAACAATAATACGTTCCAATTCGAAGAACACAATAATTTGTTCAGTTGGTTTAAGATATTGTTTGCCAATTCACTTCGTTTTTTGTAGATATATGTGTTTAAATAAAAATTTTAACAGAATTTATTTCTTTAGTTATATTTTGTCTACAGAAAAAAATTTTCCGTGAGAAGTAGGATTGCTTTCCTAAGGCGCCAGTTATTAGGAGTGATATAGAAGAAGCAGCAAGTGGAATGGGCCCTAGTAAACTTCTAGTATTTGCCAAGAAGAGGGATTTATAACGAAGGTCTTGGTTCGTGATAGGGGTTTTTAGTTTGGTCATTAAACAAACTTCTGGTAACTCTACGGGCATATTCAGTCTGTGTGAGGTTCTCAAGGACCGGCCAGTTCAACCTATACTAACTGGCTAACCTTTCCTATACCCCGTCTCTTAACTTTCTTTTTTAGACCTCTGGTGTATATAGAAGTTAATTCACTGAATCTGATTATAAGTCAGCTGAATCCTTTTGCGCGTCCGACTGGTTGAATTACATTTGTGTATCATCAACAGTTTCTGCGATTCTTTCCAAACCTACTTTCCAATTTTCTGCATATATTTTGGCAAAATAATTTAAATGATCGGTATCGAAAAAAAGTTTTATTAAGCCATGTCCGTCCGTCCGTCCGTCTGTCTTGAACAAATATTTAGATATTTTCTACAAACATATCCCGGTACACGGGCCTTATTTGGGTTGGTATTTAAAATTAGCGACATCGGATGATTATCACGCCCACTTGTTCAATATCGAAAATTTAGAAAAATGGAAAAAATTAGATAATTCAAGAACGAATACCGCTAAGCTAATGAAATTTGGTAAGTGAATTGGTTTTATGACGCAAAACATGAATTCCAAAAAAGTTCGGAATATGGGCGTGTCACAACCCACATTTAAAAGAAGGCAATTTTGAAGTTTAGCAAGCCTTAACTCAAAAGCCGTTAAGGATATTACATTGAAATTTGGCAGAGACACTAATTTGCCAAATTATATAGACCGAGTGAAGATTGTCAAAATCGGTTAAGAACGACATCCACTTTTACATAAAGTATTTTTAGAAGGGTCGTGGATGAAAAAAATATGCTATATCTTTGCAAGAGCTTTAATGGTTATTAATTTCCTAAGTGGAATTATAACAAGAAAAAGCAAAATTATCAAATTTTTTAAAATGGGCTTGGCACCGCCCATTTTTTGACCAAGCAATTTTCTATTTTTCGGGAGCCCGAACTCGAAGAAAATTAATGAATCGTAATAAGATTGGGTGCACATATTTTCCTTATCCGGAAATATTTCTATTAATAATATAATTATAGTTTAAAAAAAAACTAGAAGGCATGCAAATATGGTGCGGTTTTAGTATCCACAGTCCCCTTAGATATTTAATGTTGATAGCATCGTAGCACAGATGTTCGTGTCTCCGCTATTAAGTATAACTCCTTTTGTAGTGAGTTATTTAACCACTTGAATAATTGCCGCTGGATGGGTCTAACTCTCCTTTGCGCGCCTAGCCTAGACAGTTACTAACAAGCATACATACATACGAGTGAAATTCATAAAAGCATGTTAAAAATGGACGGGGTTGGTTAAGGACTACGTCCACTTTTCTATATAAAGGCTGTCTCCGACCTTTAAACTAGAACAATAACCCATATCTTAGCGATCATTTTCTTTTAGTGGGCGGTGCGACGCCCCCATTCAGATCAAGCATTACACAAAATTTCTCAAAAACAATAAATCCGTTATATTAAAATTCGAAAAAGGAACTTATCTGAAATAAACTGTACAATCGAGACTTAAGCTGAGTATATAATGTTCGGTTACACCCGAACTTAGACACCCTTACTTGTTATTTTTAAATTTGCCTACTACAGTATATATTATTATTTTTCACCAATTTGTTCATCAGAACAACTGTGTTTTTTTTCTTATTTTCAAGTCCTAGATTGCAGGCACAGCCTGATAAGCAATTGTCCGAAGTCAATCTTATCATCAACAATCAGGTTACTTGTATTTCTTACGCTACCATTTTTCTATGAAAAGGGGCGCGAATCGTCAAATTGTTGTAAATTTATATAGCGCTTTATATATATACATGTTCTCTTGTGACTTTTCTTCATTTTTGTTGTTATTTTGGATGGTTTTTCAGTTTTTAGTGTTTTGCATATTTCCACCATCCTAGAATTTTTCTATTGCTTCATGACCATCTTTGTCAGGAGCATTCAAAGAAATTATGCAAATTCTTGATTTGCTGTTGAAATTAGGCAGTGTTAATGTAGTTGTTTTTACTCTTGTCTGAGACATTTTAAGCGCTAATGTTTGAAGGTTTATTTTAATTATTTGCTGCTCTTCCTCAAAATCAAATTGAGTTTTGAAATTTAAATAAAAAGCTTGAAACAATAGAGTTTATTTAATAACAGGGTGCTAAAAGTGAAATTTCTTAGATACGATCTTTGACGTTTTTTAGTTGTCTGTACTTATGCTTCATGTAATTTTTGAGCATCATAGCTGTCGTAATGATCAATACCATGAATACGCAAATTATAACTGCTAACCAAATATCTCGAATGTTTGGTAGATTTTTTGTATCTACCTTGGTTGGTGGTTCATATCCAACTATCCTATTCTCTGTTGTTTCAGAGTTTTCTTTTCCTAATTCATATCCGTTTATTGCTATCATGATGCCTTGGGCAATATTTGTACACCAAGATATTTTGAAATTTCCTATAATTTCTGTGAAAAATGGACTAAATTTAAACTTTAATAAAATTCCTTGATTTTATTCTGCTCTACATTTTACTTAAGAGAATTATTTAATTAAAAATAAATATAAATTTAAGGCGCGATAACCTCCGAAGAGATCTAAGGCCGAGCTTCCCTTCCAATTTGCGTCGTGCTCCTCTTGATTTTCCCTACAAATTGGCCGGACGGGACCTACATGTTTTATGCCGACTTCGAACGGCATCTGCAAGGCAGATGAGTTTTCACTGAAAGCTTTTCATGGCAGAAATACACCCGGAGCGCATGCCAAACACTGCCGAGGGGCGACCCCGTTTAGACAAATTTCCTTCTAATTTAAAAACCTTATTTCTAAAATTTTGATGTTGCTTTGCCCGGGGTGCGAACCCAGGGCATACGGTGTGGTAGGCGGAGCACGCTACCATCACACCACGGTGACCGTAATTATTTAATTAACATTATAAAATCAATTGTTTGAAAATGTGTTTCTTCAATTTTTGATTAAAAAAATAATTTTGTTTTAATTTAATATTTTTAACATTTCTAATTTTCTTAAAATTGTAATTTATATATATTTCTTTTATTTGAATTATTTTTTAGATTTTAGCAAAATAACATTTCACTTTACTTTACATATTTATAAAAAAATCCTATGCAGAATTAAAATTAAAATTTCTGCTCTTGGGTGAGCGTCCGTGAGGCCGCTAAATTCGTTCTAAGCCTTAAATATATCTATACATAAAATAGCTGCCAATCATGCTGCCAGTCAGGGTAGTTGTTGTGCTGATACCATTCTAAAATATCCGGGATTTTAACTTGATTAAGCTGTCAGTCTAGGATACTATTCCACTTGATTATGTCGCCCATATAATATGCAATCTGTCATTTATTGTTGTTTTTATTTTGCTGGGTCCTAATTCCACACTTTTCTGTTTTGACCTGCCTCGCTTGTTCAGATTATTCCACCGAATCCTTTTAGTTCTCAATACTTTTGTTGAATATGTTAACATATTTGTAGATGTAGTAACGAACTAGTTATATCTTCATCCGTGTGGCCTGTGTGGCACCAGTTTGTGGGTTTTAATTTAAAAAAAATTTCACTTTTTCTTAAAAAAAAACTTGGCAGGATCTTTATCCAGTGTGTTCGTTTAGCAGTTTTGCTGGTTTAGCAAAGTTTCCGCTAACTAGTGATCACTCCTGGCAGGATCGCCATGAAATATAAAATTTATTAAACAAACCATTAAGGTAGAGCGTGCAAATAGCAATCTCCTCTTTATTCTAGAAGCACTTTTTTTATACAAAATGTTACAAACTATTACTACATATTTACACTAATTCTTACAAACTAGATGTACATTAATTCGTAATAATCAATAGTTTAGTCAGTATAAATCCATTTATATGTAGGTGGTTCTACAGTCAATATAAATAATGGGCCAATATATATCGGTTTGTATGACTAATAGACATATGTGTCGGCCGCTGTGACGGCAAATGTGAACAAACTAATGCTGAGTTCAAGTGGTTATCTAGGGTAAGTAAAATATTATCGATAAATGTGTGTATATTTTGTGTCGTTAAATGCATTCGAACTGAGGTGAAATCCACGTAACACTACACCACCAGCCTTTGAAGAATGAACGTATATAATTTGGCGCCTAATTATCTACGGTCATTGTAGTGGCATTGATATAAGTATGCCGTGCTGTTTCATTTTACATTTAATGACCTACTTAACTTGCTTTGGGTTACCAAATTTCAATTGTCTTTCACATTCAATTTTTATTTATGACATTGTGGTAACTTGATGCTAAAAGTAATAAATTTGTATGTTTATTTCTTCTTTGCTTTTATTTATTTGCATTTGCCTTACATATGTATCTATTGTGTCCACTTTTTTTTTGTTTGAACATATGGTGTTGGCATTTGTTTCGTTTTTTTTTGTGCTTAATGAGCAAAGTGGAATGCTTATGCTGAGACGGTTTTTTCATACTTAGCTAGGCAGAGCTCACACAGTATATTAATTTTGTTCGCATAACGGTAATCCGTAACGGCATAAACTAATCGAAATAGATATAGACTTTATGTATCAAAATGATCTGGGCGAAAAAAAAATTCATTTAGCCATGTCAGTCCGTCCGTTCATAAACACGATAAATTTTGAGGTATCTTGATGAAATTTGGCGCGTAGGTTCCCGGGAACTCATCTTAGATCGCTGTTTAAAATGAACGAAATCGGACTATAACCACGCCCACTTTTCGATATCGAAAATTTCGAAAAATCGAAAAAGTGCGATAATTCATTACCGAAGACGGGTGCAGCGATGAAACTTGGTAGGTGAGTTCATCTTTTTACGCAGAATAGAAAATTAGTAAAATTTTGGACAATGGGCGTGGCGCCGCGCACTTTTATAAGAAGGTAATTTCAAAGTTTTGCAAGCTGTAATTTGGCAGTTCTGGAAGATATCATGATGAAATTTGGCAAGAACGTTACTCCTATTAATATATGTGTGCTAAGTAAAAATTAGCAAAATCGGAATACGAACACGCCCACTTTTTAAAAAAAAATTTTTTTAAAAGTCAAATTTTAACAAAAAATTTAATATTTTTACAGTATATAAGTAAATTATGTCAACATTCAACTCCAGTAATGATATGGTGCAATAAAATACAAAAATAAAAGAAAATTTCAAAATGGGCGTGGCTCCGTCCTTTTTTATTTAATTTGTCTAGAATACTTTTAATGCCATAATTCGAACAAAAATTTGGTAAAAAATTGCCGAAATCCGACCATGACCACTTTTTCGATATCGAAAATTACGAAAAATTTAAAAATGCCATAATTCTATACCAAATATGAAAAAAGGGATGAAACATGCTAATTGGATTGGTTTATTAAAATATAACTTTAGAAAAACTTTGTAAAATGGGTGTGACACCTACCATATTAAGTAGAAGAAAATGAAAAAGTTCTACAAGGCGAAATCAACAGAAAAAGTTCTGGAGGGCGAAATCAAAAGCCCTTGGAATCATGGCAGGAATACTGTTCGTGGTATTACATATATAAATAAAATAGCGGTACCCGACAGATGATGTTCTAGGTCACCCTTGTCCACCTTTATGGCTATATCTCGAAAAGGCGTCCACCTATAGAACTAAGGCCCACTCCCTTTTAAAATACTCATTAGCACCTTTCATTTGATACCCATATCGTACAAACGCATTCTAGAGTCACCCCTCACCTTTTTTGCGATATCTCGAAAAGGCGTCCACCTATAGAACTAAGGCCCACTCCCTTTTAAAATACTCATTACCACCTTTCATTTGATACCCATATCGTACAAAACACATTCTAGAGTCACCCCTGGTCCACCTTTATGGCGATATCTCGAAAAGGCGTCCACCTATAGAACTAAGGCCCACTCCCTTTTAAAATACTCATTAACACCTTTCATTTGATACCCATATCGTACAAACACATTCTAGAGTCATCCCCTGGTCCACCTTTATTGCGATATCTCGAAAAGGCGTCCACCTATAGAACTAAGGCCCACTCCCTTTTAAAATACTCATTAACACCTTTCATTTGATACCCATATCGTACAAACACATTCTAGAGTCACCCCTGGTCCACCTTTATTGCGATATCTCGAAAAGGCGTCCACCTATAGAACTAAGGCTCACTCCCTTTTAAAATACTCATTACCACCTTTCATTTGATACCCAATCGTACAAACACATTCTAGAGTCACCCCTGGTCCACCTTTATTGCGATATCTCGAAAAGGCGTCCACCTATAGAACTAAGGCCCACTCCCTTTTAAAATACTCATTACACCTTTCATTTGATACCCATATCGTACAAACACATTCTAGAGTCACCCCTGGTCCACCTTTTTGGCGATATCTCGAAAAGGCGTCCACCTATAGAACTAAGGATCACTCCCTTTTAAAATACTCATTATCACCTTTCATTTGATACCCAATCGTACAAACACATTCTAGAGTCACCCCTGGTCCACCTTTATGGCGATATCTCGAAAAGGCGTCCACCTATAGAACTAAGGCCCACTCCCTTTTAAAATACTCATTACCGCCTTTCATTTGGTATCCATATCGTACAAACACATTCTAGAGTCACCCCTGGTCCACCTTTATGGCGATATCTCGAAAAGGCGTCCACCTATAGAACTAAGGCCCACTCCCTTTTAAAATACTCATTACACCTTTCATTTGATACCATATCGTACAAACACATTCTAGAGTCACCCCTGGTCCACCTTTATGGCGATATCTCGAAAAGGCGTCCACCTATAGAACTAAGGCCCACTCCCTTTTAAAATACTCATTAACACCTTTCATTTGATACCCATATCGTACAAACGCATTCTAGAGTCACCCCTGGTCCACCTTTATGGCGATATCTCGAAAAGGCGTCCACCTATAGAACTAAGGCCCACTCAATTTTAAAATACTCATTAACACCTTTAATTTGATACCCATATCGTACAAACACATTCTAGAGTCACCCCTGGTCCACCTTTATGGCGATATCTCGAAAAGGCGTCCACCTATAGAACTAAGGCCCACTCCCTTTTAAAATACTCATTACCACCTTTCATTTGATACCTATATCGTACAAACGCATTCTAGAGTCACCCCTGGTCCACCTTTATGGCGATATCTCGAAAAGGCGTTTCACCTATAGAACTAAGGCCCACTCAATTTTAAAATACTCATTAACACCTTTAATTTGATACCCATATCGTACAAACACATTCTAGAGTCACCCCTGGTCCACCCTTATGGCGATATCTCGAAAAGGCTTCCACCTATAGAACTAAGGCCCACTCCCTTTTAAAATACTCATTACCACCTTTCGTTTGATACCCATATCGTACAAACGCATTCTAGAGTCACCCCTGGTCCACCTTTATTGCGATATCTCGAAAAGGCGTCCACCTATAGAACTAAGGCCCACTCTCTTTTAAAATACTCATTAACACCTTTAATTTGATACCCATATCGTACAAACCACATTCTAGAGTCACCCCTGGTCCACCCTTATTGCGATATCTCGAAAAGGCTTCCACCTATAGAACTAAGGCCCACTCCCTTTTAAAATACTCATTACCATCTTTCGTTTGATACCCATATCGTACAAACGCATTCTAGAGTCACCCCTGGTCCACCTTAATGGCGATATCCCGAAAAGGCATCCACCTATACAACTATGACCCACTCCTTTTTATACTCAGTTGAGCAGAGCTCACAGAGTATATTAACTTTGATTGGATAACGGTTGGTTGTACAGGTATAAAGGAATCGAGATAGATATAGACTTCCATATATCAAAATCATCAGTATCGAAAAAAAATTTGATTGAGCCATGTCCGTCCGTCCGTCCGTCTGTCCATTAACACGATAACTTGAGTAAATTTTGGAGTTTCTTGATGAAATTTGGTATATAGATTCCTGGGCACTCATCTCAGATTGCTATTTAAAATTAACGATATCGGACTATAACCACGCCCACTTTTTCGATATCGAAAATTTCGAAAAACCGAAAAAATGCGGTAATTCATTGGCAAAGGAGGATAAAGCGATGAAATTTGGTAGATGGGTTGACGATATGACGCAGAATAGAAAATTAGTAAGATTTTGGACAATGGGCGTGGCACCGCCCACTTTTAAAAGAAGGTAGTTTAAAAGTTTTCCAAGATGTAATTTGGCAGTCGTTGAAGATATCATGACGAAATTTGGCAGGAACGTTACTCCTATTACTATATGTGTTCTCAATAAAAATTAGCAAAACCAGAGAACGACCACGCCCACTTTAAAAAAAGTTTATTTTTAAATTCAAATTTTAACAAAAATTTAATATCTTTACTGTATATAAGGAAATTAAGTCAAAATTCAACTCCAGTAATGATATGATGCAACAAAATACAAAAATAAAAGAAAATTTCAAAATGGGCGTCCATTTTCATTTAGTTTGTCTAGAATACTTTTAATGCTATAAGTCGAACAAAAACTTACCAATCCTTCTCAAATTTGGTAGGGGCATAGACTCTATGGCGGTAACTGTTCTCTGTGAAAATGGGCGAAATCGGTGGAAGCCACACCCAGTTTTTATACACAGTCCACCGTCTGTCCTTCCGCTCGGCCTTTAACACAATAACTTGAGCAAAAACCGATATATCTTTACTAAGCTTAG